>JBAMBJ010003541.1:0-61027 GCA_037043495.1 Drosophila recens
AGTGGGCGGAAATTTATGTTTCTGTGTAGCATTTAATTATTCATAATTAGCTGCCGACTAAATGTTTAACCAAATCACAGTCACTCACACCGAATACAGCCTCAGCTTGAGCTCTGACCGCGTGCTTATTTAAAAAATTGGCTTTAGAGTCACAGTTTTGCAGTCACAGTTGGCTAACAGCGGAAACATTGTTTGTTTTTCGTTGAACAATATTAAAAGTTGGTCATTAGAGAGCAGTCACATTTATTGTGATTTATATGCGTTGTTTGTTGTGCCAGACTTGCCATGAAAATGGCAATTAAAAATTTCAGCAAAGTGAAAATTGTCAGAAATATTAGGCATTCATATTGTTACTCTCCAAGGGATAGGATATGGCATCGAATAAATCAATTGTTTACTGTTTTTAACAATGAAAATGTAAAGTGTAAAATACGTTATCTCGTTGAGTTTGAAGTAGATTTCGAATTTAGCAGCTTTGACCTAAATTATTTTTCATCACAGTTTTGACTGTGAGTTTTATCAAGAGTTTTGACATCGAATAAATCAATTGATTGCAGTATTTAACCATGAAAATGTAAAGTGTAAAATACGTTATCTCGTTGAGTTTGAAATAGATTTAGAATTTAGCAATTTTGATTTAAATTTTTTTGATTTGGATCGCAGTTTTGACTGTGAGTTTTATCACGAACATTTATTTTTTTATTCAGTCATATCATATCTATAGTCAAGATCAATGTTCTTCTTCAGTAACTATTAAGAGAAATTACCTGCTTGATTTAAAATTTAGTAAATTTCCATACAATTTGCTTAGTAAATTTTCTGCTCTTAAAGTAGTGATAGAATTGGACTACAAATAAAACTAACTTCAAAATATATTGAGTCTTTATTGTTCGTACACTTTTTTGTAAATACGTCGACAAATTCTTGTTTTTGTCAGATTTTGAAGTGGATTTCTTTTCATGATTCCTATCAAAAACCAAGCCTAAAAAGTTCTGTGGAATTCGCTATTGTATCCGTTTTTTTAAAACCTGAACATTAGGCATCAATTACAAGTCTACAAATGCTGCAAGAAATACCCTACAAAACACACTTTCCAAACAAATCTGACTCTAATTAATTGAATAGATAAAAGCTCAATTTTAACCTTATTTATTGCATTATATGTATAATGGCTATAAGCTATCCAATAAATGGTTCTTATTTCTGAGGTAGCAATTCTGCTGCTTTAGTCCTGTGTAAGAAATTTTCTAGGTTGAACCAGACTACATGATACCATGTAAATACAGTTGAACTTCCACAACTCAAACTTCTATAGCTCAAATGTTCTTTAAATCGAGTGGCAAGAAACTTAATATTCTTAAAAAAGGAATTCCATAAGTCAAAGTCTCTATAATTCGAACTTTTTCGTTTGAATAATGGTGATTCGAGCTAGCGAATTTTGACTGTATGTAAATTTCTCCGTTGTAAGTATTTCTGCTGTAAATAACATTGAAAATTGACTCGGCGAAATTCTGTGAGATATTTTTGGTGCTCAAAGCACACACACACCTACACACATAAACACACAAACATGCATATAACTTTGTCTAGTCGTTGTCTACACACTCCCTTTGCCCCTTCCCCAACCCTCCCCGCTTGCAACAGAATGTTAGCAACACGGGGGCATCAACTGGGTACAGACTGAAAGGCAACTATCGCTTATAGCGGGCTCTGAACAACAACAACAACCACCACCACAACAACAACAACAACCACCGACAACGACAACAGCAATTTTATATTTATGTAAATATAAATATTTTGCAAGAACAAACAGAACGCCCCGAATGAGCACTCAGGTGCTTTCAGGTGTTGTCTCGGTGGATGCAGGCAGTATGAATATTTTAGGCAGGCACTGTGTCAACTTGGCTACGAAAAACATGGCGCGTGTCTGGAACAAACACAAGTTCGCTTTTTGTACTTTTAAGCACACACTTTAACCAAACTCACAACATTTATTTAACACTGTATTTTTGTTTATTTTATTATATATAATTTATAAACTTTACTCACTCAGCAATGCTTTTAGATAACGGCCAGCGCTCCATGGAGGCCTGATATTTCATATTCTCGATTTGCTTCTTTAATGCGTCCCGATCCATGTTTTGTAGAGCACTGGGATCCATGTCGGCCAAAATTTATCCACATGCCACCCCTGCAAAGGCCAACAGAGAGCGAAATGTTAAACTCGTATATGGAAGATGCTATAAAAATCTGCACACCACTCAAACGCTCTCTCTCTCTCTCTCTCGCCCTCTGTTTGCTGCTTTGACTGCCTCCCTTACACTTCTGTGCCGTATTTACAATGGTTGGCAACGCAGTGCAGCACCCTGTTTATATTAATGGCCGGTGTCTGGAGTTTTGCAGCACTCAGCTAACGCATGCGCACAGCATTAATAACAAATCAATAGAGAGCGCAAAAATGCGACTGAGAGCGGGAGCGTGAGAGTGCGTTGCTGTTTTAACAGCGCCGCCTGAAAGGCTGCTATAAAAACTGGTTTCGATTGCCGCGCGCTGTTAACGTGCCCAAAAAGCCATTTGTTTACCTCCGTCTGGATGTGGGTGAAGAGAAATTGAGGAAAACTGGAATGCAGCCAAAAATAAAAGGGCGCGCCCGACGCCAAGCTGTCAAATGTACAAAAAAAAAACGCAAAAACAATAAGTGAACAAAAAATAACAGCTGAGCCAAGTACGCAGCTCTCTCTCATGCTTTACTCGCTCTCCCTCTCTCGCTCTCACGTGCGAAAAGTTCGACCGGCTTTCATGTTGTAATTTATTAAACCGCATTTTTGTTTATTTAGTCAAAGTCGCTTTTGGGCTTTTACGTCATAAATAAAAGCGGCGTGTCAAAATTTGAGGGTGCGAAAATCTTGCGTGCTGTGTGGTAATTAATTTATGGCAGCGCATTGTTTAGCTAACTGTATTTATGTTGGTCAATAAATTAAAGCTAAGAATGTACACAAAGAAATTTAAGAAATTTTAGATAATAGATAAAAAAACATTAAGTTAAATGCTAAGCATTGACATGTTCTGTTAAGCAAACACCTTAACAGTAACAGCAGCTGCTAGTTTTAGCCTAGACACAAACCTATGTAAAATATTATCGCATGCAACAACACACTTTTATTTTGTGTAGCTAACCAATATTGAACAATAAAAACAACCGCAACATTAAGGGTCTTGGGTCAGGACAAGGGTCAAAAGGTGACAACGGACAGACAGCTAACTAAACCGCTGGCAGCAGTTGATTCCCAAATGGTTTTTTGCTACCAACTTCGTCTATAATCAACGCAAATAACATGAGTTGGTTTTGCTTCTTCCGCCCTTCATGCCTCGTGGGCGTGCCCAATGATGCACTCCTGTCGTCCTGTCAGCCTGTCGCACTGTTCGAACGTTTTGTAGGTGTGAATTAACAAATAGGAAAAAGGGAATGGAGCGTCAGGCTGACCAGTTTGTTCATGTTCATGGTTCTTGCCTTAGTCAGCTGTCTACTCAGCACTATGGGCATATTTACTTGTTTTTGGAGCTCATTAAGAACTCAAGACCGATACATAATTTTTTGTTATACATTTTAGCATTTCTTTTTTATTATCTATTGACATTATGTGCCATATTTTTCTTTTGGCGCTAAAAATTGCTGAGCTTAACAAGTGTCTAACAGCTGCTTAACAGCCAATTGTTATATTAACATTTTTTTTTGAACACTTAATAAATTTCTAAAATAACTTACTGAGCTTAACATGTGTCTAACAGCTGTGTCTAACAGCTGCTTAACAGCCAATTGTTATACATATTCACATTTTTTATGTTATTAATTATTTTAAGGTTTTTCTTAAATTAAATTAAACTAAAATTAAATTAAATTTTCTCACTGAACTTAACATGTGACTAGCAGCTGCTTAACAGCCAACTGTTATACTAACATTTTTTTTTATGTTATTCAAAATTTTAAGGTTTTTCTTAAATTTGCTCACTGAGCTTAACATGTATCCAACAGCTGCTTAACAGACAACTGTTTTATTAAAATGTTTTAATAATATTAAATATTTTTAGGCTATTCTTAAATTTGCTCATTGAGCTTTACATGTGTCTAACAGCTGCTTAACAGCCAATTGTTATATTAACATTTTTTATGTTATTGAATATTTTAAGGTTTTTTTTAAATGTTTTCACTGAGCTTAACATGTGGCTAACAGCTGCTTAACAGCCAACTGTTACATTAACATTTTTGTTATAAAATTGAATGTTTTTCTTAAATTTACTCACTCTTAAACATTTAATACCTGTAAAAAAATATAATAAAATCTCCATAGTGCTTGGGGAGATGGTGCATAATTTTTTGTCGCTTCGTTGGTTAACTGACAGCGGTTACTCCATTCTGTTTGTGGGCCTTAACCAAAACGGCCAGCTGTCAGGCTGTAAAAGGATTTCGGGGCTTAAACCCCACTGAGCTGAGCAGCTGTGTTGCCTTTGAGCTTGTTTTTTGTTTTTTCTTTATTTTGACGCCCAATGCTTTAAAAGCTCTGGTCTGGTCCAAGTGTTAATGGCTCAAATTGTTGTAAAAAGCCAGATTTAATGTTGGCCAGCGCCAAGGCTCCTTCATTGCCCAGGACATGGAAAGGACAGAGCAGAACTTTTCCGTTTTTGCTTTTGTTTTTGTGTGTGTTTGTTTGTTCTGTTTCTGTTTCTCTTTCGCAGAACATGTGCTCACATGTTGACAACATCGGACCAGTGCCACTCAAAGCTTAAAGTTGGTTTAATTAAAACTTTCGCTATGAGTTCTCGTAGCTAGCCAGATACCGTTTTCCTTCTGGCCATTTAAATGTGCAAATCATTGGAGTTTTTTTGACCAAAAGCACTTTGATGTCTGCTAAACTAAGCGTGCTTTTAACGAACACATCAACGAAACAACCTAAACGACAAATGCCTGATGTGCTGAGAAATACCCTCTAAGTTGGGTTGTTATTTTCCTTTTGAAATAGTGCATCAGTTTCCTATCGTTTAAGTTTGAACATGCGTAAAAAATCATGGCAATAAAATGACGATTTCGGACTTTTATTATTATCTAGTTTGATTCTTAAACTATTTTCCACTGTTTATCTTTAGCTTTTCAACTCATTCATAAATTTGTCATCTAACCGGCAATAACATCTTTCCCAAATTAAAAATTAATTCCTGGAAGATTAAAGTCAGTTTATAGTGAAAACTTTTCCTACACATTCTATAAGTGGAATAATAACTTTTCCTTTCTGAAGCTCCTAATTATTATGTATCTTCCAAGACAAGCTACTGATTCACCTTGATCTTTCTTTATAAAACTTTGTACTACTATTTATAATCATACCTGTTAAATAATGATTAGTAATAATAATCATAAGTAATTAGATTATTTTTGGTTTTGCCCAATTATTTAATGATTACGATTACAACAAATCAAAAATAATCTAAAATTATTTAAATTATTCAAAAATAATCAGAAAAAATCAAATATATTTTTTTTGAGGATTCGGATTATTTTTGATTTTTTTCTGATTATTTCTAATTATTTTAGATTAATTCTGGATATTTATGACTATTTAGTAAAAATTAAATTATTTTAAATTTTCACTGTCAAAGTAGCCAAAATAACACTAGTTTACAAAATTAAAACTTTTTTTTGCAAAGTGAACCAAAGTATTTTTTTCTTATGGACATTGGCCTTCTAAACACGAAAATGGCACTTAAAATTTTTTTCATGGAAGCGTTTTCGAAATATTCGAAATTTTTCGAATTTTCAAGGTTACTCCAACACTTTTGAGTATATTTCCATTTCTACAGATCCGATTTGGCCGAACAAGAACTTAAATTAAAGGTGAGTTATTTCTCTTCAACTTTTGTCCATAAAGTATTAAGATCGGCTCAGCAGTTTAGGTGCTAGCGATTTTAGTAAGTTCGAAAATGGGCGTTTTTTGCGATTTTTTGAGTTCGAAAGCTAACATATCGTCCTGGAAAAAATATAAATCATAAGGATACATACTCGTTTATCGTAAAGTCGATACTGTTTCGAAGAAAATAAGGTATAGTTTATGCAAATCCATCGACATATGGCGAACTAATGCAGCTTTAACTCGGCCAAAAGTTGTGGAAAATGCTCGCCTTTGCCCTTGCACACATACAAGTGCGTTTGGTCGCTGCATGTGGGTACCGCTACAATCACTGCGGACGGCAGTCCGCGCTAGTGACGAAAGCAGCACGAAGGGTGCGAAGGCGACTAGCATATATACACAGGAAGAATGGAAAATTTGCTATGACTGTCCGATCAGGTCGAGCTATATACCGATCGAAAGGTATCAACTTAACTTACAAATGTGCATACTAAGACTTTTGAAAACTCACCTGGTTCGTGAGATAAACAGGTGTAAGTGGAAGGGGCAAAATTTAAATGATTGGAGCTAGTGGGGCCGTTGGAGCCTTTTGGTCAACATTTTTAATTTTTTAATATTTCTCATAAAAATACGCGTCGAATGACACCTCAATCATCAAAATCCGACTACTGGTTCAAAAGATAAATTATTTTGAAATTTTTGGTGCCCTTCTCAAAACGAGATGAAAAGTCAGTCTGTTTGTTTGTCTGTTTGTTTGTCTGTTTGTTTGTATAGATCAAATCGTTGTTTTAGCTTAAAAGTTTGAATGAGGACTTGTTCCCGCTGAAAAATCTAGAAACGTTTGTTCTACGACTTTTTCGAAAAATCGCTAGTTTAGCGGGAAATCGCTAAAAACCGCTAAAATTGAAACCCCCATAGCATCCAAACGATAGAAGCTACAGATGCGATCTATATATCGTTGAAAAGGTATTTCGAAGGGCTCTTAGGCATACCTTCAACGTTTTTTTTTTAAGTAGTAAGGTAAACAGCTACAGGTGAAAAAAAGTATTTTTTTCCACATTTTAGCGATTTAAGAAAAATCTACACATGACATCACTTTAAAATATGTTATATCTTATAGGCAATTAGATTCCGCGTTTTTTGACATATATCACATATCTGTCAAAATTCATTTGGACAAGATATTACCTATTAACTGAATATACCTTTTACCTTCACACTACTGCATGTACATATGCAGTATGTACACTGCTTGCAGCGTAATGCGGAAATAAACTGCTTGCAAGTGGTGAATTCTTTTTGCGGCAGATAAATCATTTTATAAAATCTAGAAACGTTTGTTCTACGACTTTTTCGAAAAATCGCTAGTTTAGCGGGAAATCGCTAAAACCGCTAAAATTGAAACCCCCATAGCATCCAAACGATAGAAGCTACAGATGCGATCTATATATCGTTGAAAAGGTATTTCGAAGAGCTCTTAGGCATATCTAAAAAGTTTTTTTTAATTATAAGAGTAAACAGCTACAAGTTAAATAAGGTATTTTTTCCCACATTTTGACAATTTAAGAAAAAACTACACATCAAATCACATCAAATATTGCAATTTTAATATTTCTGATGTCTTATTCAAAAATTTCTGATATCCCATAAAAAACCTCTTTTACGAGGTAAAAGTCTAGTGACGAAAACATTTTCATGACCCAAAATTTCTGATATCCAATTTTGTGACGAATAATATTAAGTTTTACACATAAACTATTTTAAACAAAATTTTTGCATTCGGCACTGCGCAAAACAGTGAGTTTTGTTTGGTCTGAAGAATTGAGACATTTTAGCGCAATGTGCCGAGTGCCAAAATTTTGTTTGAAATAGTTTATGTGTAAAACTTAATAATATTCGTCACAAAATTGGATATCAGAAATTTTTGGGCATGAAAATGTTTTCGTCACTAGACTTTTACCTCGTAAAGAGGTTTTTTTATGGGATCGGTGTTTTACTGGTGCTAGATGTTTCACGTAAATATGCCTTACTTTGCCATCCGTCGATGGATTTGCATAAACTATACTTTATTTTCATTGAAACAGTATCGGCTTTACGATAAACCAAAAAAAAAATTGTATCCTTATGATTTATATTTTTTCCAGGACGAAATGTTAGCTTTCGAACTCCAAAAATCGCAAAAAACGCCCATTTTCGAACTTCTTAAAATCGCTAGCACCTAAACTGCTGAACCGATCTTAATACTTTGTGGACAAAAGTTGAAGAGAAATAACTCACCTTTAATTTAAGTTCTTGTTCGGCCAAATCGGATCTGTAGAAATGGAAATATACTCAAAAGTGTTGGAGTAACCTTGAAAATTCGAAAAATTTCGAATATTTCGAAAACGCTTCCATGAAAAAAATTTTAAGTGCCATTTTCGTGTTTAGAAGGCCAATGACCATAAGAAAAAAATACTTTGGTTCACTTTGCATTTTGGCTGTAAACTAGTGTAATCAGAAAAAATAAAAAATAATCTGAAACAATCAGAAAGATTTTTTTGATTATATTTAATTTTTTCTGATTATTTTTGACTAGTTAATTGTATTCCTGTTTTTTGGTAATCGTTATCATTATATTGTCACAAATTTTTCAATTAATTTACGATTATTTCCAAAAATAATCTAATAGATTAGTAATTCTAATCAAATTTTAACAGTTATGTTTATAACTTGAGGAAGAAGTCTTAATCTTTATCGCATCTTTAAAAAACAAAACTTGTTTTTTTTGCTAAAAGACACAAGAAAATTCCCAATATGCAATTTTGATTGAAATATCTGCAGAAACAACGAAAATGTTCTTAATAAATCTGTATTTTCGATTAAACCAATAAAAACCACACACTTGTTAAAGCCCAATTTACACGATCGGTTTCCGACCGACACTTTACGTTAATAAATCGTCGGTCTCGTGTGAACACTCAAAATTTTAGAGCGTCGGTTTGTCATCGAAGCAAACATTATACGTAAGAATGACATTATTTGGTATTTTTTGGTGCTTTTTGAATGGCAACATTTTCCATCGGTCAAAAAGTGTCGGTCGGAAACCGACCGTGTAAATTGGGCTTAAAGAAAACTCATTAATTTTTATCATACAATTAATCTCAAAATATCAAAACTAATTTTAGTAATTAATTTTCCGAGACTTGTAATTGCCTGAATGATCAGATTTCATAATTGACTTCTCCTGTAATACATTTTATTTGATTTGTAAATTATCCAAGACTTCCCACTTTAGCAATAACTAATGTCTGCTTTCAAGATCGACTTATAGAAGATAAAACTTGATAATAAAGTCGTTAGCTCAATCTCATCTTTTAAAATTACCAAAATGAAGCCACAAACTCATTTAAGAATAATGCAATTTTTTAACATTTCCAGAGTTGAAACTAATTACTCGGAGCTATTGCCAAAGACGACTGACACGTTAACCAGTTGGCTAAAATAGGTGCCATGCGAGTGGATGCGAGTGGATGTCAGAGCCAAGTTAAGTCTTGGCCAAGACACTTACAGTGGCTGCAACTGAAAAAGTAGCGAACATTTATCTCATAGCCTCCCCCCCCCCAGAAATAGAGAACATGCAACGGACATAAATCGTTAGCAAAATGTTTTTGGCGGTTACAAGCGGCTGTGTTCTCAATTCCACAATCCCTTCCCACTCTTCCCCTTATCAACTCTTTAGCAAACGCTTCGGGGTATTGCTTTCCATCTCTTTTTCCTGCCTCTCTCACACACACATATAAGTTAAGCGGCTCGAATGTTTCGCTTGTATGTGTGTGTGTGTGTCAACGTTCAAGTTTTTTTTACACTCTTCGCTCTTCTCTTCACTCTCTCTCTCTCTTTCTCTCGCTCGCTCTGACAAACAACAGACTCGTCCCACGCATCCCATGCATCTCTGCCAGCGACAAGGGCAACTACGAAAAGTCAAGTGATTTTCGTTTCTTTTCTGATTGTTGTTGGCATCCTGTTGCTGCTTGTTGTTGTTGTTGCTGCTTGTTTTGCTTTTGCTTCTGCTTCTTCTTCTTCTTCTTTGTCGTGTTGTCATTGTTGTTGGTTGTCAGAAAAAGAAAACAAATTGTCAACCGTCAGCCAGATCCTGTCGGGCACTGAGTCAACCATAAAGATGAGCCTCATATGTTACTACGAGGGTCGCTTCATAAGTCTTCCAGCAAACAGTTCAATTGAATTTATTTTATTTTTTCTATTTTCCAGGAAAGTTGGTAGTCAGAAAATGATTAATCAATTACAAGCTTAAGAGCGTAAATTAAGAGTAAATTACATGCCGATTAAATATTATTTGGAATTTTAAATTTTTTAAATAAATACATATTATCATCAATTGACAAACTGTTTGCTTTAAAACAGTGGTGTCCAGAATGCCAAAAGCCTATCCCTTGGTATTAGGAACTCACAGTTCTGCCGGCGTCGCAGCTGACACACGTTACAGAGAGAGCGAGAATACGTGTGTTCTATAAATAGCACATTCGGCGGCTTGTTCTCTCACGACGCGTGTCGTTCGTCTTTTTGTTCTCTCATGAAGCATCTGATCGGCTAATCCTTTTTGACGTCAGTCGCTGAGCTGCGTTCAATAAAGAGAGACCGTACAGCGCTAGGCTCTTATCAAACACTGCAACTAATGCTTTGCTCTCTTTACGTCGCCAACTGTCACGATGCGACAGTTCTAATATGCTTTCATTTAATTCTTTCAGTGTAATGCAGTAAAACGTTTCTTTAATTTCGTGCTTCGATATTACGCACACAAGAGCAATGCTTGATTGTGTGCTTTAAAATGACTCTGCTTTAAAAAGCCCATCTCCGAAATAAAATGGATCTAGCCTTTATTATAAATTATATTTGTTGTCCATAAAATTACACATTTCATGCTGAAATCACGCAAAACATCAAATCAAATGTAAAAGAAAACTATTTAACTGTTTGAGCAACCCTCGAACAGACAAAAATGTTCATTTATGAACTCTAATGTGCACAGACGAATGTGACATAAAAAAATAAATTTGGTTGTTGACAAAAATTGCCCATCACTTGAAAATTATGTTTTTTTATACTATTTTTCATATTTCCTAGAAGTGCAAATAATTGACACACACAAAATTTGGTCGACTGGGCAACAATTTCAGCTTGTTAGCGTCAATTTAAATGCAATAATATTCGCCACTAAATGCTGGACAAAGAACTTTAACGAGGCTCTTGAATTTAAATAGCCGTGAGGTGCTTGGTAAATTTATGAGGAATAAATTTAACGCATTGTTGGTCAAAAGCGGGTTCAACTAAAAAATGTAATGAAAGCTCGACAAAGTGGATAGAGAAGTACGCTTTTGTTTAGTTTAACTTTAAATTTAAATACCCTTGCTGATTATATATTATTATTTTGTTAAGAAATATAACTAAAATATCCTTAGAAAGTACAAAAATATCTATTTGGGGAATGTAAGGTGTCCATACAATTTTATAATACATATTTCACATAACATTCAAGAACTTAACAAACATAATATAGGGGTTTTAAGTTTAAGTACCCTTGAATAAAAATTATTTTAATAAATATTATTATATGAATTAAAAAACATATCATGTGGTGCAGAACAATCAAAAATACTATCGATGTGATTAATGGCCATTTTAAAGCCATAATTTTAAGTCAGATGTGGGCAATTTTCCCTTAATTTTTAACATTTTTCGACTCTTTGACTCACAAAATATTCACCAATTTAATTAGAATAGCTGTGAAAACAATAGTATTCAACTAAAAGTAAATTTACGCTCAGTTTCAAAATTAGAGCCTTCCATTAACAACCAAAAAAACCTTCTAAACTGTAATTTGTTATAAGTGAATGCAGAAATTTGCATCGTCAATTTGTCACGTCAGCGACTTTCATTTAAGACTATTCAACATTGTATTACAAATATTTGTACAGTTATCAACAAGATTTTGTTCTGAATGTTGAGCTACCTTTCAACACATTTAAAAACTGTCGTCGTCACAAACTTAAATATAATGAAAACGCGAACAATTTGCAGGAAAACTTTCAAGTCCCAAAAGTTTTTGGGGAACGAAGTGAAACCGACGAACCACAAAATGCAGCTCTAACTTAATGTGCAACTTCGTATCTTCAAGTGTTTTTCGGCCATTGAAAGTTAACAGAGAGACAGAGAGAGGGAGAATCAGAGAGAGGGAGAGAGAGAGAAGGAACTAAATAATTAAAGTACAAAATGCATGTGGTTTCACTTTGGCGATTTGCCAAATTGCGTGTGTGTTATGGGCATATTATCCTAGCCTACCATACACAAAATTTCTGTGGTTTATAATCGTACTATGCGGCGTATGCGTGATTTATACCTCAACCAGATGTTGTCTAATGATGAAATAATACGAGTTATCCCATAGAGCATGAAATGTGAATTTAATATGCATTTGCAACAAATTGAAATAGTTAGTCGCTAATTAAGTGAACGAGGGGGAGGAAAACCAAATGAAATGAGTGACCTGAATATAGAAAACTCATGTTTTATTCACATGATTATTATAATATTAATTTTAGAGAAATTTTTTTCACCAAGGCCCGTTTTTTCAATGTCTAAATAAGGTGTTTATTAACTATTAAATATAAAATTTTACGTAAAATATATAGAAATTAATGTCAATTTTGAAAATGTTAAATAAAATTTATCAGGCGTGCCACACGGAAATTTCCGAGGTGCCACAGAACCTCGAGAGATTTAATTTTTTTTAGAATTTTCACCAACCTTTTCGAACTAACATAAACTGCTAAGGGTTGACACCTTCTCAGATTATATTATCCAATGGTTTGTTTAGCAACTTTTTTAGGTTTTTCATTGCAGAACAAAAAGTTTTTCATTTTTTTCTTAATTAATTTATAAAGTGTAGTTCATTTAAATAATAATTGACTTTGTTTACCTACAACAAATTTAAAAGCAATTGGCGCGACAAAGTAAAAGTTACTCGACAACTCTAGCGACTGTCTGCCATTAGTCTGGCAACTCTTCGTGACAAATGTTTTCACAAATTGCACAATAAGTTAATGGTTTTATTCGGTAAAACTTGGTTTACCTTAAAAGAGCTATTTTTTGAATGCTTTATTTAAAGAAAACTGAAGTGGTTCCATATATATTCTTCGTATTCTGACTAAAAAATGTGGCATCGCTGCCCCTAACTTCGAAAATCTAAATCGGACTAGGTGGCAGTATCGATGAAGCTCTAGTTTATTTCGCATAAAATTATTCTGCGAAATTAAATTGAGGTGAAATTCAAGCGAAAGCGATTTCTGTGGCAACCCTGTATATGTACATTGAAAAACGGCCCTAAGTAAACATTTTTTGGCTTGGAGAATAAGTGTTAAAACAACGTTTTACCAACAAAATTGAAAGCCTAGATCAGCGAAAACATCAAGAAAATACTAATTCTAATTTAATTCGAATACTAATGTTAACCATTTTTTGATTGTAAATGACCAAGGAGAACAGAAAATACTGTTTATGGGGTTTATAGAAATATTTTTAATAGTTTTGTATATTGTATTATAAATTAATTATTGCGATTTTGTTAATTTTACTGTTTTACAAAAGATGCAAATTATGTTAATAAAATTTTTACATAAATTTAAATTATTTATATGCATTTTGTGTCTGTAAACTGAACACTCTATTTATGTATATTTTCAGACTATTCTTATGTGAAGGAAGACAGCTCTAAAAGTTGTAAAGTATATGAATTTATGTTAGGAAAGTTCACATCAATAAAAAAAATATGTAACTGACCATGTAGGAGGAGGAGGAGGAGGGAGTTCGCACAAGTTATAGTATGCCAAGAACTTTGCCAACTTGTGTCTGGGAAATCGCATAAATCACAGCAGCTAAACGAAGCCCAATGGCAATTATATTTACGACTTGAACTATGAAATCGATGCCTGGAAATGGAGATGAAAAGGGGGAGAAAAAAATAGAACCATTTTGCAATCGTTTCATGTTTGTTGTTGTTGCTGTTGCTGCTTTTTTTTATCAGTTTGTTGTGCTTGTTTACCGTTGATGGCAAAGCGCACAAAGTAAGCGAGACAACAACAACGAAAAAAGTGCAATTAAAAGCGTTTCATGTGACACTTCTCTTGCCTCACGTTCATTTTATTTGCCCTTTTTTGTTGGTAGCTCAGATTGGGGTATCTGTTTGTTAGCATAGCCCACGGGTTGTTGCATAATGGTGGCATGAGTTGCCAGAACACCAGGTGATAGGATGCTGAACAAAAGAAAGGACTTGATGGAACGATTGGTTGAAACAAAACTAACGATTATAGTTATCTGGCTCTAAGTGAGTGGATGAATCCACCCCCAAAGTGCACACTGTGCGCCATAAAAGCACAACATAAAATAAGGAAACTGCAGTAAAAGCGTTAAAGTTGCTGGGAATAAAAAAAAGTATGCAAAAAAGAAGGTAGAGAGTATAAGGTAGAAATTGTATATTTAATACTTCAACAATTCTAGAAAATACCCACGTTACTTACAAGAATAATTAAGATTAAATTACTATAAATTAAACCTGATTTCTCTAAGATATTCTATAACTTGTATTGTAGCTCAAGCTCTGTTTAACTTCCCAAAACAAACACTTTGTTTCATTAAAATTTAAGATCTGCTTATATTTAAGTTGAAAGATTGACAATAACAATATCATTCAAATTGATTTATTTATTTAAATTTATAAAATAATGAATGACTATTATTTTAGAATTATCATTTTAATTTAACATGTAGAGTTTGTGGGCTATTAATTTAAGTTTATATTATTACTATTCATGGTAATGATTATTTTCAATCTATTAGAATTATTTAATATTCAAACAAATATTTTTTTATTACTTGTATTTAAAAATTTAAACTATATAGAATCGTACAAATTATAATATATTTTTCGTATTTTAATTTTAATTTAATTTTTTCTGCGTTTATTGCCGGCTGTTCAACAATAAGATAATTTTCATGTTATTTACAGATCATATGTGAGCCAAAACGAGTATAACATGACCTTAACATTTAACGTGCATTAAGCATTTTAACAATTTTGTTGCATACACACAGGTGTTGCATTAATAAGTTGGATATTGTGACAAAATAGCAAATAATAACAGTGGTAAAGTAAATACAAAATCACTAAACACAATTTCAGAAAAGCATAAATAAATAATATACAGGCCTGTTCCGGTTTTCACTTTCGGCAAGATTTTGCGAATTGAATTCACGTGACATTGAGCAAGTGAGTTTGAATTCGGAAGGGTTAAATCGATGATTTTGGCATGCTTAGCATAAAATTAAAGTGAAAATAAAATACTTCAATGTTTTGGGAATATTACTACATTATCAGATAAAAAAAAAATATTTGATTTGATTTTTAAATAATTTTTATTTCATCATACCCCAAAATCGATAAGACTCTAACCTAACATTTTTGTCGGATTTGCTCGACCTGTTCTGGTTTCCGCAAATATTTGTGAAAATGAATGGCAACTTTATTAGGGCTGCCCTTGTATATGAAGAAAGTAGCAAATACTTTGGTACATATTTTAAACCACAATATAAGTGTTTTTATGTATTGCGTAAAATGAAGAATTAAATTTCTTGTTTTTTAAATGCAAGTTTGGACAAAACTGTTTGTAATTTAATGCAAAAAAGAACTGCTTATTTATGTAAACAAACACTGTGCAACAATTGACAACTCTTCAAAAAGACATTTCTAGCACTGAAATCAACCCGCGCTTTCAAAAATACAAAAGTTATAACAAAAGTAGGTTTAACCTTTGAAAAATGTTTCGACTTATGATAAAATAAATATTTGATGAATAAATTACATAATTAATAATTATTTTAACAGACGAAAATTCTTTTGACGCAAATGTCTGATTCGCTTAGAACATTTTCCAGCACTGCTCTGCAAAAAATTACTCAACACAATGTGGAAGGGAAATTCGGAGGGTAATTCGTAGGAAATGTAAAGGAATTTTAAGGGAAATTCGGTCAAATCTTGCGGATTGAAATTCGCAAAACACAAGTGAAAACCGGAACAGGCCTGATACTTTCATATGGACTAATTTAATTAATGTTATGAATTTGTTCCTTAATATTATTAGCAAGAGAAAGAGTTGATCAATACAATAATTCCACTTCTTTATTATTTTAATCGCCAATTTGTTAAATTAATAAAATATATAGAAAGGCGCAAATTTTAATATTTTTTATTAGTTTTATTTTTTGATTAATTAATCGATTTTATAATAGTTGAATAAATAAATTTTTATTTTTTAGGGAGTAATATACAGTCGAACTTCCCTAACTCGAGCTTTCCTGACTCGAATTTTCTCTAACTCGAACAAAACCGAGTGGCAATAGCGTTTACTGAGCAAATTTCATACAATTCTACTTCCCTAACTCGAACTTCCCTAACTCGAATTTCTCCCTAACTCGAACAAAAATATTGGCCCGTACTTCTGTAAGTCGAATTTTTCGCGAAAATTCCCAATAAAGTTTGAATTTTTTTTCGTTTCTATTTTATACTTTTGTTACCGGCTCGTTTGGATATGCAATATTGATGTACGTTAACATATTTTGATGGAATATGATAGAATATTATTAGGCTTGTGAAATTGCTATAGGTAAGATGATCGAAATGAACTTCTTTGTCAGTGCATCAGTGCACTAAAATGTTTAAAAATGTTTGAGGAAGTATTCATACTTATTAGTAGTTAAAGAATTTGAAAGTAGACCAAATAAATTAAAGTTGCTGAAAAATGTGGTAAATCAGCAAACACATTTTTCATTATTTTAAAAAAATTAAATATTAAAATATTCTGGATACAGCAAAAGAACGAAGAAACCAATTTTTGAGAATATTAACAGGTCTTAAACAAACTGGAATCCTTTTTTGTTGAAAATAACAAAAAAAAATTGCAATTTGAAATGTATTTATGATTGAATGCATTTGAAGTTTCTTTTAAAAAACTAAAAAAAAAATTCCCTAACTCGAAGTCTCCCTAACTCGAACTTTTTTCTCGGATAATGGTGATTCGAGTTAGGGAAGTTCGACTGTATCATTTAAATTGATTTATTTGTTTAAATTTATAAAATAATGAATGACTATTATTTTAGAATTATCTTTTTAATTTAACATGTAGAGCTTGTGGGCTATTAATTTAAGTTTATATTATTACTATTCATGGTAATGATTGTTTTCAGTCTTTTAGAATTATTTAATATTCAAACTAATATTATTTATTAACATGACCTTAACATTTAACATGCATAAAGCATTCCTAACAATTTTGTTGCATACACACAGGTGTTGCATTAATTCGTTGGAAATTGTGACAAACTAGCAATAAATAACAGTGGTAAGGTAAATACAAAATCACTAGATACAATTTCAGAAAAGTTATATATTCTGATCCGAGCATTAATTAATAATTAGGTTTTCTAATTATTGAATACATTTTTCTTATTTTGTTGGGCGTAATATACTTTCATATGTATAAATTTTATAAAAATTATGAATTTGTTATGAATTGTGCATTAATATTATTAGCAAGAGAAAGAGTTAATCAATACAATAATTATAATCATAAAAGTTATTTCACACAAGTCTTGTTTCATCAATAACGAACACAAAAATTAACCATTCTCATGTTTTCTTAAGTCAAACATGGAATTAATCTTTTATGCAAAAATATATATTTAATATTGATAATTTGAAAGTCCTGACCAAATATGCACAGTTGCTCTCGTTACGTTAATGTTGAGTGCAAAGGGAGCCAAGGAGAAGAAGTTTCCTTCCTGGGAGACGTCATAAAGTTGCTGGCTTTTAGTCTGCAGCCGACACGATGCACTTAAAATTGAAATTGAAATTGAAAATGAGCGTCCGAGGACAGCCTTAAAACTTGAAGACGAAATTAAATGTGTGCAGTGAACACACAGAATGCCCAACCATTAAATTTGCATTAAAATATTCAATTAAGAGCAGAGACCAGAGCAAAAGAGGAGAGCAGAGAAGAGAGAAGGAGAAGGTGAAGCGAGAGACTGTGTAACATACTTGCTCATGGTGCATGTGACAGATGCTTCAATGGCTGCGGCTTCGCCTTGTGGAGTGTGCATCAAAGGCATTGGGTGTCTTTTGTAGTACATGGATGACGATGACGATGACGATGACAATTTCTGATGCTGCTCAGCTTTGGTCGTCAATCCGCTTACGCTCCCACTCCCACTTCCACTCTCTTTCTCTCTCTCTCTCTCTTCCTCTCTCTAGCTCTGTCTGTCTGCCGCTGACTGAGGCACCTTATTTAATGCTTTAATTATTTGTAGCATGCAAAGTTAAGCTCTTACACACACATTCACAACCACACACACACACACTCACACATACGCACAGTATTAAGTTGTAGATATGTATATGTACATAAAAAGCGCTGCAACTCACAACTCGCTCACTCTCGACTGCTGTGCTGTGTGCTCCTCTGCATGTTAAATGGAATTACATTGCACTATGGGGTATTTTACCGAAAAAGTGTCATTTATTAATTTTTCAAAAGTATGCAAATGTATGATTTTCTAAACACTTCAAACTGTTATGTTACATACCAGAAATGTTAGCATAACAGTCGAATGTTAAGGTAAGAGCTGTTAAAGTCAGCTGTTGCTACCGATGACCGTTTGGTTTTATTAACTGCAAAATTGAAGTGCATTTTCAAATTGAAACACAACTTAATGAATCATTATATAAATTCAAATTTGAAATGGATGTCAACTGTTCAGGTTTGTGTCAAATGTTAATGCTTGTATATTCTTGTTTTTGCACGTGTTTTTTTTATAATGTGTATATTTAGCAAGTGGTGTCAATGTCGAATTTTGGAAAGTAAAGTTGAACTTTGCAAAGAGTTTAACAAAATTGTTATCAATTGTTAAGCGTGTGTCCGTGTCCATGGTGTAGAGTCATTATATCTTTATTAAGAATAGTTTATCTCGAGGTCCACATCTGACCACTTTTTTTGCAATTAAATTTTTTAGCACGTAACCTACCAATATTTCAATGCTGATTTGCTCGCTTTTCGTATTTAGAATTAGATTTGTTTTTAAGGCATTAATTAGTAACTCTTTAACTAATCAAAATTTTTTCTAGTGTTATACATAGGTACCCTTTAGACATTTTTTAGAAAAGTGGGCGTGTCAAGACTCTTGCCCCTTATTTTATTTTTTTTAATTTTATGCTCACAGCTGTCTAAGAGGGCTTAAAACTTTCTATGTCCAACAAATACGTTTTTTTATATAGCACTAGAAATCATGAACTTACTTGCTACCGATACAAAAGAAATATAAAAATAAAAATAGGGGCGGAGATGGTGCCACGCCCGCTTTTCCTAAAAATTTCTAAGAGCTTTTATAACACTAGAAAAAAAACCGCATCAAAATATCTTGCTTAGTTTGCGAGTAATTAATAAATCACACTGTTTCTGTAAAATACCCCATAGTGCATTGCAGTCAGCAGCTGGCTGTCTGTTTGTATGCAGCATGTTAAAAGCTGTCTGCTGTCTGTGTGCGTGTGTCTACATATTTAACAGCGCCGCAAAGTATGCAGCAAAGTTTATCAGCTGCGTAGCTGCTGCTTGCACTACGGATTTACTTGTTTTTGTTGCTGCTGCAACTGTTGTTGTTGTTGTTCTTGTTGTTATAACTGGTGTTTTGCTAACAAATAGACACTCGCGTTGCCAGACAACTATTTTAGTTAGTGGCTGCTGTGGGCGGCGAGTGCTACGTTTTAAGTCCGTTACAATTCACTTTAAGCAATGAGTCCACAGGAAAAAACAAGGCATATTCAAAATTTAAGTTTAAATTACTTGAATCAAGAATGTTTTATTTAAGTACCAATTCCTTATACGAAGTTCGGTGCTCAAAATTACAGTGAAAGGCAGTTCACGTTAGTGACAAAAAAAATTAGCTAATATCGCGAAAAGGATCGAAAAAAACAATTTCTATATTTTTCTACATATTATTTAAATTTTTCTAAATATTTTCATTTCTTTAATTTTTCAAAATAAGTAATTATTAATGGTAATAAAAATAGTTTTACACTAGCATTAAGTAATGCCACTGAAAAATTTTCATTACTATTCATTTTCAATGCCTACTGAAATGAATTTTTATTAGCACTAGTTTTTTCAATGCTGGTGAAATGACAAATTCATTAAAAAAGTAGTTAATTAAGAACAATTCTGGTATATTTCTTTCTCTGCATAAAATTCTCCATATCTCAACAAACACACATTGCAAACACTTAAGCTGCAAATTTTTGGTAAATTTTTAATAAAGTTTCTTGCCTGCCTGTGTTTGCACAACTAAAGCAGCTTATGAGCTATTTTAAAAGCTCCTTCACACACATTTGGATGCAGTTTATTAAAGAATCTTTTACAATTGATTCTAAGTCCAAATTATGTATGTATATATATATTTTGACCATTTCTAACAGCTTTCTTACCATAAAATGATTGAGTTTTATTTAATATTGGGCTTATTTTTTATGTTTTAAATTTAACATTTGGTTATAAAGTAAAAAGAACATTGTTGGCGACTCAATCAAATGAATGAATCACGTAGTCTAAAAATTCGTTTTGATATGCAAACGTATATTTTTGTTTTTAATAAATTTTTTCAAATTTTATTTTAGATTTTTCATAAATTAAAAAACAACCATTAGTGCTGATCGACTTCGAGATACCCTGTACCCAGCTATAAATACGCAATAATATAATATTAGTTTTTTTCTTTAGATTACAAGGTACGAGTGCTAGATGGCGCCAGTACAGCTTCCGCTTTTTAATCTGGGGAAATGAGTTACTTAAAGAATTTTTGTGTTGATTTTGCGCTCGTCTAGATTTTTTTGGAATAAATATAAAATGAGATAAACTACATATTTACAAAATATGAATAATGATGTCAATAATTAATTTCTCACACCTTGATTTATGTGCAAAAATGCCTCGATTTTCCAAACACAATCCCTGCAAAAACTTTTCGCCTCAAAGCTACAAACGCAATCAATCTGAGTAGGCAAGAGAATGGGCAACTAAATGGTAGAGTTTTTGCATAAAATGACGCCCCCGACAGACTGCCTGTCTGACAATCTGACTGTCAGACGGACATGCCACACCCAATCACTTAGCGAGCTCATTTAGCTGCCACACTTGTTGCCAAATACAGCGAGCGGCGATTCGTTTAATCAAATCCAATCAAATCAATTCTTCTATTTGCTATCTTCTTACACATGTTGCAGAATGTTCGAGCCATTTACGAACCAAACTCGCCAAATTCCCCTATGCAAATCCAGTCCATTGTGACAAGCCAGCAATGAATGAACGAGGCCAAAAGCTGAGTCAGAAAAATGAAAGCCAACTCTAATTGAATTTAGTTTACGGCCCTTTTTTTTGTTTCTTTTTCGGTCCTTGACCAGGCTACCAAATTCTCAGCTCAGCTCAAAATTGATGCACGAAAAGTGCAACGCACTGGCGAGTTGAGAGGAGAGGGAAGGGAAGAGGAAAGAGAATTGAGGCGCATTGTGCCACGAAAAGGCAGCCATAGAAATGCCGAGTTGCATCATTCCGTGGGCCAAGCTGGCAACTGTCGCTTTTGTCTGCCTCGCTCTTTTTTTGTTAGCCCCCAAATTGGTGTCGGGCCTGTGTCGTGGTCTCGGGGAACCCCCTCAATGAATGGCGGCGCAAATAATTGAATAAGGCTATCAATAGGTGAACAAGTTGCAAAGTCCGATGGAAATTCATTTCGGGATTGCGCAGCGACACACAGACTAGACTGGTGACTGCTGAAAAACTGGCAACTGGCAAAGTGTTTAATTGAATTAGCCGAAAACAAGTGCGGGTCAAAAGCTGTCAAAATCGCAAAGCCATTTACCGCGATCCATTTGCCGTTTGCCTCTCTGTTAACTCCAATTCACGTATTTTGTTTGTTTGTCTTCATTTTGGCAGCAGAGCAGAGTTCACTCTCTATTTATCTATCTACATCTCTGTCCTTTCACGATAATAGATTTTTAAAGAATACTTTTAATAGTAGGAGAGTGTCCTTTGTTACTATAGAATATTTGAACTTTTAACTTTTATACATATATTTATATAAATTAAAAGCTCTATTTCATAGTTTTACAAAATATTTTAGCTATTTCCATGAAAAGTTTAAAATATTTAAACTTAAGGGGGTATTATAAGTAGTATAACATAGAGGCATGAATTTCGCCCGGTTTTTGAAGCGCTGTACAAAGGAAACAAAAAATATTTTTCCAATACATTTTTTTATCACTTTTTTATTTGTGTTTAATTAACTGATGTTTTATTATTACATAAAAAAATTAAAATTGACAAAGTTATGAGCATTCAAAGTGGGGGTCAAAAAAAGAAGAGGGTGTCCTGGCGTGCATGATTTGAGAAAAACGCGTTCAAAGTTTTGAGACAAGGAAGAACCGGAACCGATGCCATGTCACTAAAACGGCCATAACTCATAAATTAAAAGGAATTTTAAAAAATCATTTTAATGGCATATTTTTGAATGTCTAAACTTCGAAAAAATGAAAAAAAAAGCATTTTTCGATTTTATCATAATTCAAAAAAGTTCTGTCCTAATATAATTACATGTAAAAGAAAATGAAAAGAAGTTGATCCATCATTAAACATATTCCCAACTCCATATAACTTTTAATTCCAAATAAAAATCTTAAAAAATACGAGTTTTTCTAATACACATTATACTTAAATAACAACTATTTAAGATCACAAAGTAAAGAAAGTTTAAATTAAAATTTGCATCTATTTTATAAATCATTTATAAAAAATTAAATTTCTTTCTGTATCCCTACTTATTACTTACATTTCTACTTAAAGTAACAGTCTAACACAAACAAATTATTTTAGACTTTTGATATCGTTATTAAATAAATGTTAAGCTTGTTTCCATTTAAGTGAACAGAAATTACAAAATCCTTATATCATAGATCAAAAACAATTAAATATTTGGTCATTTGTTGCAGCTCCTAAAAGCTGTCATAGATTACACGCAGAAACAATTGCAATTATTTGCCACAAAATTTATTACCCAAACCCATTCCAAATCATAGCCAGTGAAACGATTAATCAACTCAAGGCCAGAACTTTAAGCTACAGGTAAAAGTTTAAGAGCAATAGCGACAAGTTTCCTGCCCCTTCCCAATTTGCTTTCCCATTTTCATCTTAACTCAGGCAATGTAATTTAATATACTTCGATTGGATATCAAAATCCAATCCAATCAAAACCTGCATCAATTTTTCATGATTTAAAACGATAAAAAAAAACATTGCAATGAAAAATTATGAGCCATGTGGCAGTTACACTCAAAAAAGCAACAATAAAACGAAAAGTTGCAACAAGAAGACGAACAACAACAAGAACTATAACAATAACAAACAACAAATAAAATAAAAACGGTTGAGGCAACCCTTTTGGCTCTGCAATTGACCACGACCAGATATAATGGCCAATAGCCAAGTGGCCATTGATGCGTTAAATAAAAACTCAACAAAGCAAAAACAAGCGAAATTTGAAGAAAGAAACGATATTCCGCAGTTTCCACACGAAGCAGAAATTCAAACAAGACAGGGGAAATGCATTCGGTATGAGGAAGATTGAATACTCTTTAGACTGTATTATTGCTAGTTTTTCTGTATAAATAAAACTGGAATTTATTAGAAAGTCATATTTTGTGATAATAAAGCCAGATTTGACGGCAAAAACAGTCAGATTTTTCCGGGGAAAAGTTAAATTTAACGGAAGAGTCCAGATTTGGCAAGGAGAGCTAATCTGTGAGTTTAGTTGAGAAGTCTCATAAAACAACAAAGTTTTTCATACTAAAGATTAATTTGCATTAGATTTTTTCTATGACAGCTATATGATATAGTAATCCGACTTTGACCAAATTTGATTAGGATGTAACAGACAGCCCCAAATATACAAACTGTGAGTTTGGTTGGGGTATTTTAAAAAACAAAACAGTTTTAAATACTAAGGAGTTGCCTAAACTTTGACACCAAGCCCACACTTACAGGTCGAATTTTGCAAAACAACTTCTTATTTGTGAAAAATTCAGCTCTCTAGGTTTAACCGTTTGGCCTACACGCTGATAGGTCAGTCAGACAGGACAAACAGTTTTATTTATACTACTGTGTGCAAAAAGTACTGGGAAATTTGAATATACAAAATTTTGAAGCAAATGTTTGTACTTTTAGGTTGGCAGTACTATCATTAACATCTGTGCAAAATTATACGTTAGAATTTTAATTAGTGCTTAAGTTACGATTAGTTTTGTACGACGCCAAATGAGATTTAATTTGATTCGACCTCAGTCTTTGGTAACTAAAATAAAAATTTCTGAAGAAAAATATTTTTAATTCTTTATCGGCTGTGCAAAGTTTTATTAAGCAAAACACAAAAAGCGAGCCTAATTTTACTTTTACTGAACACATTATCTTTATGACAAAACTTGAGTACGTTTCTAAGGGTATACAAAAAATAACAAGTAAAATCGAAAACCTCAAAGTTGAGCTAACAAAGGACAATGAAAAAACCATAAACTCAATATTGAACGACTCAATAATGATTCAAAGGGAGTTTGAGAATAGGAATAAAATGTTCAACAATTTTTGAAAAATTTGGCATTTCATTATGTACGAATATGTTATGTTTTTTTTTAATATTATGGATGGAGTAGTGAGAGTAGCTCTCGTATTTACAGGGCATCAAATTGATGCTACAACTAACAAGCATTATTCATGGCACCTACAGGCCTTTTCTTTCTCCATTTTCCCCTTTCCCACAGCATTTTCCTTGTCCCTTGTCGCTGTCTCTTCGTGCCATCTCTTTTGCTGACTGCGCCCAGACACGTTCACAAACATTTCATGGTTCAATAAATTTGCTGCCGAACGTACCGGAAACTTTGCGCAAAAATCCATTGGAAAAAATGCTCTTGGTTGCAATGGAAAAGGCAAAGAAATTATCTGTTGCCAGTGGCAGTTAGCCACGCCTTCAATGCTGCCACCTGCCACCTGCGATGCCGTCCTATGTATCTTCCTGTGCCACATACGAGTACGAGTCCGTACACAGGGACTGCTCACATTTTCTTTTATTATCCTCTCTTTTTTCTATAATTTTTTTACATTTACAAGTTTCTGACGTGCACTCTTTCCGCTTGCCTTGCTGCCACGCCCACACATTATACATATTTTGGCCATTTTTGGGGTAGTGTGGTGAAAAGGGGCGCAGCGGGTGTTGTTGCTAAATTATGCATCACCCCCACCCATTTTTCACACCTTGAGCAGGAGCTGCATGCAACAGCAACAACAGTCAACGCACAGTGGTGCCGTAGAGGAAAAAACGTTGCAAAAATTAAAATTTTGAGTAAACCCATCTTATAGGAAATTTTTCAACGATTATGCTTCCTTAATAAAATTAAAAAAAAAAGTATAATTA
Organism: Drosophila recens; assembly: GCA_037043495.1. Classification (NCBI taxonomy): domain Eukaryota; kingdom Metazoa; phylum Arthropoda; class Insecta; order Diptera; family Drosophilidae; genus Drosophila; species Drosophila recens. The sequence continues at coordinate 25,506 of JBAMBJ010003541.1, forward strand.
TTTTTTAATATACGATTTATTTAATAATAAATTGTCTTCTTTGTGTGATTTGTGCACAGTGTGACTGAATAGGTTAACATTAACATAGCATCATTCATTCATTACATTCTTACAGAGTTCGTCTCTGGTATTAACATACAGGCATGTATGCTGTTAAATTTATGTACGTTGCAATTATCTTCATCTTCTCAACATTAAATTTTTTGGAAAATAATTTTATTTATTTAATTTAAAAAATTAATTTTATTTAAATTAAAATAAAAAAGCATTAAGCTTCTAAAATTGTTTAAAATACATAATAATGTTTAGTAACCATAAAATTGTTTTTTTCACAAATTTTAGCTTTGATAACTAATAAGTAAGCATCTGTAGCAGTGGTGTCCAAAATCACACAATCAAATATTGCGCTTGCGTGCGTAGCAGCGAAACACAAATTGAACGAAACGTTTTACTGATTTACACTGAAGCATGTTTGCATATTTGAACTCTCGCATCGTTACACTTGGCAACGTAAAGAGAGTTGCAGTGTATGACACAAGTCTAGCGCTGGACGGTCTCTCTTCATTGAACCCAGATCAGCGACTAATTTCAAAAAGGATCAGCCGATCAGATGCTTCATGAGAGAACAAAAAAGCGAAGGCACGCGCCGTGAGAGAACAAGCCGCCGAATGTGCTATTTATAGAACACACGAGTTCTCTCTCTTTACACGTGTGTCAGCTGCGAAGCCGACAGAATTATGAGTTCCTAACCCACGGGATAGGCTTTTTGCATTTTGGACACCAGTGGTGTCACACCACTGATTTTTGCAACGAAAAAACTCAAATGACACCACTGTGCAACGCTTTGCGATTGCAGGCTGGCAATTAATGTTGTTGTAGCAGTTTCTGTTGCTGTTGTTGTTGTTGCTGCAACAATTTGGCTGCATTTTAATATGTTGCACAAATAGCAATTAAAAATGCAGCAAAAACCAGCCAAATGGATTTTAACGAGTATAGTTTATAGTTTTAATTAGACGAAGCACCTCAGTTCGCGCTCTCTTTCACTATCTGTTTTTTTCTTTCGCCCTTCGTTATCTCTTGGGTCTTTAGTTGATTAAAAATGCTACTTAACAAAGTTTCAGCTAAATGATTTTTACATTGGAAAACTGAAAAATTAACAGTGGAAAGAGAAAAGTGAATGAAACCTAGCTGAAAATATGTTAATTTTTGTTTTAATTAAACAGCAAATTCGAGTATATCGATATACAGTGGCGGCAGAAATAATAGGGACAAAAAAACTTGGTTGCTTCTTTTCAATATTATTCTCATCCTTGCAAGAATATTAAAAATGATGATAAATGCTACCACAAAATTTTAAAGCCAATATGTAAAAAACAAAAATTTTATACTTTATGCTCCTTGTCCCTATTTTTTCTGCCAGTATGAATTCCGGAAATTTTTGTATTTTTATGTTTTTTTCTTCTTTTATGATAATATGGACCAAATTTTTGTTAAATTTAAATAGAAATAGCGATTATATATCAAGTCTAAGAGTATATATGCATTGGATCTTGTAAGGATCAGAATAATATTGAACAGAAGCAACCGAACTTTTTTGTCCCTATTAATTCTGCCGCCACTGTATGTTCATTTAACTTATTAAAATTCTTCATTATTTGGTTTGTTCACTCGAAATTTATCTGAAAAATCCACTTAATTATGCTTATATGTTTTCAAATTGCAGTATTGTTGGAAAAACATCTCATTACTTTATTATACAATTATTGAAAATATCTAACGAAAATAAATATTTCATTTTCTATGTATAACAAAATTTGAAATTCGCATTGAATGCGCTTAAAACTGAAATTTATCAAACTTCTGCTACGTTGCACATGAAGAAAGCAAACAAATACAGACACACACACACACACACACATTGATACCGCAGTGCCACAGAAGGAGACACCATACGGAAACCGGAAGTACTGCGCAAATTTTGTGAATGCACTTCCGTTTAGTGGGCTGCGAATTCGTGTTCGACTGTGCGGTAAACGGGATTTCAGTTCGCCGCATATGTGAACTGAAATATTTAATGTAAGTGTATTATGTACAGCTGTTGTTATTTATTATTGAAAAATCTACCGAAATTTATTATATGCCATTATTAGAATTACACGCTGCGCATAAACGACAACATACATGCATTAATCAATGAATTTGAATAGGCTGCATACATTAAACGCAGGCAACACACACATGGGGGAGAACATTTAATTCTAATATCCAAATAAACTCAATTGTACTTCATTTAATACGCATGTTGGCAATTAGCCCAAAATGTAGGCCAACATTACTTCCACTGTTTACAGCCGTATTTAATTATATGCAAACAAATTCGAGGAATGTGATTTTCAATATTTTTGTTGTAATTTAAGCATCAATATTAGCGAGTTTATGAAGAGAACTACTTACAATTATCCGTTAAGATTCAAATTTGCATTAACTATCTGGCAACTATTATAATTAACAGTGTACAAATTTAACTAACAGTATGTTAATGTAGTAAACTTGCTAATTATGTATGTTATTGCAGTAGTTAAAACTTTTAAAATGTAAAGAGCGAATGAATGAATGAGTTTTAAAGTTCGAATATTTAAATTTAAAACCTTAAAGCTTTGCCTTTAATCATTATCATTATATTATAATAGCTAGTTTATGAGGAGAACACATTACAATTGTCTGTCAAGATACAAATTTGCATTAACTATTAGAGTTGGGCATTTTAGTTCAATTTGCTGCATAAGTTCAATCGTTCATTTTTCGGTCGTGAACTAAATCAGTCATTTAGTTCAGTTATTCAGGTGGTCAGGTGGTCATGAACTATAAACGATGAAAGATTTCTATCCAGTTGCTCATGAACTATGAACGAGATGGTTTCTATTCAGTTTTTCATGAACGATATGGTTTCTATTCAGTTGGTCATGAATGATGAAAGATGAATAGGTCATTTTGATCAGTTGGTCAGTTGTTTATGAAAGATAAACGATGTGAATAGGCTACAACTGTTTCTTTTTGGTGGAATGTGAAATGTGTTTTAAGTTATTAATAAGAATAGACGACAGCAGCAAAATATTATATATTAAGGATTATTTTTTAATATTTTGGGTTATACCTATACCTTGGCTTATTGAAAATGAGCAAAATGAGGAAATTGTTTTTTTTTTGGGGCTTAAATAACCCTTCACACTGTTCAAAACTTAAAAATATATGTATGAAATTAAAGCATTGTTACATGTACAATTTTTTTAAAAAATTACTGACCAGCTGCAAAATGATCGGTTTAGTTCATGATTGACTGAATAAGTTCACTCGTTCATCTTAATGACCCGTTCATTTGAACTTTTTCAGAACGAAACGACACAACTCTATTAACTATCTGGCAACTATTCCCTTATCATAATTAACAGTGTACAAATTTAACTAACAGCATGTTACTGAAATACACATGTTAATTAAGTATGTTATTACAGTATTTGAAACTTTTGAAATGTGAAGAGCGAATGAATGAATGAATTTAAAAGTTCGAATATTTTAATTTTAAAGCGTAAGGCTTTGCCTTTAATCATTAGCATTATATTATAATAGCTAGTTTATGTGGAGAGCACATTACAATTGTCTGTTAAGATTCAAATTTGCATTAACTATCTGGCAACTATTCACTTATCATAATTAACAGTGTACAAATTTAACAGTATGTTAATGAAGTACACACGCTAATTATGTATGTTATTACAGTATTTGAAACTTTTGAAATGTGAAGAGCGAATGAATGAATGAATTTAAAAGTTCGAATATTTAAATTTTAAAACTAAAGGCTTTGCCTTTAATCGAAGAAGCAACAAAAGGTATGTCGCTTACAGAAAACTGTTAAAGCACACACACACACACGCACATACATAAACCTTCAACCATTCTCTCTTTCACTCTTCCGCTTTGACTTTGGCTTTCTTCGATATTTTCTTTTGTTTGGCGGCTTGGCTGAAACTAATGCACGCCAATATTCAATACAACAAAAATCGAACTTTGGAGTGGGCAACGTCGCACAGTGGGGCCATTGCTCATTTTACTTTGCGAAAATCATAACTTTTGAACGGAATGAGATAATTGAATAATTTAAATGGCATATATTAGATAACTCTTTAAGCTATGAAATGAATGTTTAAGAAAAGTGCCACGCCCCAAAGATACTTAGGCGCTATCAAAGTTGAAATTTGTAAAATTTGAGAAAAAAATAAATTTTATGGCACCTAAAAATAAATATTTTTAAAAATTTTTGATATTTTTTGTTTTATTTTTAAGGATTTTATATTTAAAAATTACTTTCAAAAATTTGAAAACAATTTTTTTATTTCAAAAAAATTTTTTTTGTTTTCCGGTGTGAATTATCAGAATTTCATATGTTGACATAATTCCTATAACATCTATATGATATTGTAGTCCGATTTCAACCAATTTGACATATTATGAATCTGGGATAGTCTTATATATCCAGACCAAAATTGGTTCAAATCGGACAACTATATCATATATGTAGCTGCCATAGGAACAATCGGTCGAACTATGGAATTATGTTGCGTGTTTTTATCGTGAGGTTGCATTAGTTTTTTTGATTTCAGGTAAAGCGGTGCAAGTTGGTGCAGATAAAACTATAAACGTTATTTAGAGAAATGATATCTGAAGGGTTTTAAGTCTATTTGATCCCCAAGGATTTTCAATTTTTTTAGCTATCGGTTACGATTTTTGCAAAGTAAAATCGGCAATGGCCCCACTGTGCGTCGCGACGCGAACAATTACGAGGTAGATGGCAGTGGGCGTGGCGGATGGGGCGCCCTTTTGAGGGGGTTTACTTTGGTTGCAATGCTGCTTCAGCTGCTTCGGCTGCAGCCCGTGGCGTGCACTTCTATTCTGCTTGGCCGAAAAGCACTTGAAATTATTATTGATGAACACGCGCTGGGCGTTCGCACGTAGAGAGGGGGCAGCGGGTGCAAAGGCGGGGCATCAATGACAATGGCTGCGACGCCCAAAATGAGGACGTCTATAAACGGCGAACAGAGCTGGTGCGGGGGTGGGGTGCGGGGTGCGGGGGTTGGCCAGTGAGTTGTCGCGGCAACGAATGCGTTTTGTGCGTGCACACGGAAAATATGAAAATGAAAACGAAAATACATTGCATACTTAACGGCACTGAAGCGGCAGCAAGGCAGCACAGGTCATTGCATGTCCAGTACTTTAACAGTTTTTATGGCTGGCGATAAATTAAAAAATTTTATTAACATACTTTCTGGCGGCAGCAGTTACTACTCTACCCCAGCTACCAGCGAAAGTTTTCTGTAGTTTATTCAGTTGAAGCTCTCGTTCATTTGCTTGTATGCAAAAGAACTAAATGAACGATCAACAGCTTGATCAGTTCACTGGCTCGTTCAATGGAGCTACTGCTGAATGATTCACTGCAAGTCTAGTATGCAGCTAAGCAACTTTCTTATGCACCATGCTAAATAAGTGAACTTTTCGAAAAATAAATAAATATCCCCAGCTATTCAAATATAAATCCAATTTATGTGCATTAATGTAAAAATTGAAAGCTGCGCACTTAATTACAAAATTAATTGAAACATGTTTAATTCCATTTGTTATATGCATGTAAACAACGCCAAAACAACTCTTTCGAATGATTCTCGGAAATTGTCAAATTGTCACGTAGTGTTCAACCTTTTATACCACCTGCCATTCATGAGATGCATTGAAATGCAAATATTTTTCATTATAATTGAAGCACGACAAATACGAAGGGCAATTTTGAATGTGACTGCAAATTTTAATGTGGCTGCGAATGTAATTCTGCATTCGGCCGGACAATAGACAAAAAAGCACATTGACACTCATGTAATTCCATTATTTTTGCAGTGCTTGTGAAAAAACCTTGAAAAAATAACAGTATTCAGCGTGTCAAAGCTTAAATACCCTTTTATATAGAATTTTCGCAAAAAATCATTTTTTTTTTTATTTGAAACATGTTTATAATTTGTAAATGAAAATGTACGTTGGTAAAAAATTAACTTTTTTCTTGAAATATCATATTTTCGAAACATTTATACTTAACGGGATTTGGTGAAAAGTTGTATAGCTTCAAAAATGCAATTAAGCTAAATGAATTAGAAAAACGTCCTATGAATCAATTCTATTCGTCAGACCCAGGATACAGAAATACCCTGCATATTTGGCCGAAATAAATTATTGATTTGTCTTGCAAAATATTTATTAATTGACCAACATTATAATTGTTTTATTGCCTTTCTAGGGAATATCTGACAAAATAAATGAAAATTGCAGTAGCGCCAGTATAAATGAATGAAATGAACCAAAATAAATATACAAAAGTTACAATGACAATTTGATTGAGAACTGGAGCCACATTAAAAACTTTATAGAGCAGAAGAATAATGACGAGCCTGCCGTTAATTTCATTTGAACGCCGTTTAATCATTACATCATCTCTGACTGTAATTATTTCTACAACAAAAGAAGGCAAAAAAAAGTGACATTAACTGTGGTCACAACTTCATAAAATTTCAGTGCTAATGGGGTATAAAGGTTTCCATTATTGTTTAATTAAGTTGCTCAATTAAAATAGGCTTAATTGATAATTATAATTAAAGAAAAGCATATCATGGCCGAATAAAATAAAGTTAAGTGCCATATTCTGTTGTGTTTTTCTTTACTGCAGTTTTTAGGATCTCATCTTTAGTTTCGAAGATTCTGTTAACTCTCTTATAAGTTTTGTCAGCAAACCATCTTTTTTTAATGTCGCATATCTGTGAGGTTTGATCATCTTTATGATAAGTATCTATTTATCTTCTAAGTTATAAAGTTCGTAGATTTTTATTATATTAATGTCTCTCTAGGTTACATTATTTAAAAACATTTATGTTACTTTTCTGCAACTGAAGCTTATTAAAAATTTTAATAAGGGGTGTCAAAAATTCTTTGTCTTGTTATACAAATTAAACAGCATATCTTTCCGTATATCTTTTTCTCTATCTTCTCCTATTTAAGTTAGGTTCTCTCGTTTGAAGCTTAACTTAAGAAAATATATTTTATACAGCGACTGCTTCTTATGCTCTTTAGTATATTCACTCTAGTATATTTTTTCATGAAAACTCTTTTCGTTTTCAAAGATAGATTGACCACAACAGGTTCAAGCTCTACCATTTCTATTCAAAAAAAGCTTAACAAATATTAATTGATTTTTAAATATTTTCCCCCGAGTGCAGAAAAGTGGTTAATGATTTAGTCAAGGTGGGCAACAGTTTTAAATTCTTTTAAAAATAGTACATGGAGTAATGTAAGACAATTTAATAAAATTATTATCTTATCGAAATGCTGCTGCGATAAGAAATGCACTTCAAGTTTCAGACATTAATTAAATATTCAAAACTTATACATACATTTCAATTAAAATTGTTGTTATCAAACTAACTTACCAGCCGGAAGAGATTTGAAATTTGTCACTTCGCTCGTGAAGTGGACGTTGACTTGGTCTTCGTATCGGACGTAGTTTTAGGTTGTCTGTGTTGAGCTGACCACTGGAAAACGTTTTCAATTTGTGTTAAGAGCTCGAGGACAGTGCGCGCCAAAAAGTATGCAGCACAAAACTAAGGAATGTCTTGTAGGTCCGTTGTTGGCCGACTGCCTGCGACGATGTCAATGCCTGTTAGCTGTTTGGACGATGGCTGATGGTTGGTAATGTGATTAGTTGGCCCTGTCGAAGTGTACGAGTGTGTGTATGTGTGTGTGTGTGTGTGTGTTGTGAGTAAATTTTAATTTAATTATGTCTGCTTCTCGCTCTCTTACTCTTCCACTGGCATACCCTGCAATTACGAAAGACTGCTCAAAGCAAACGAGCAAGAGAGAGAGAGAAAAAGAGCGAGACTGAGAGGGGGGAAATAAACTAAAGACACGCACCAATAAACAAAGGAAACAATAACAGAAAATAGAAAATAGAAAACAAAAGACAGACCTGGGTTTGGGTACGGATCCGCGTCCAACGGTACTTTGGCGAATGTCGTATAAATGTAAGATGCGTATGTGTGTATGTGTAAATATGTGGGTGGTGGGTGTATAAGTGTGTGTATATGAGTGTGTGTGTGTGCGAGTGCAAAACGAATGCGAATGCGAACGCGAAACGAAACTGAATCGCGTACGGAAGGACGCTGCTCGAACTGTTGCCGTCTCCTGCCCAACTGACTAACTGACAGACGCTAAAAATGTTAACGTTGCAACTTCTGTCGCTGCTACAAGCGACTGGCCTCTGACTCTGTGCCGTGCTGTGTTGCATACACCAAGGCTGGCGTCCACACAAGACACGAGGAACGTTTCGGCAAACAAATGGAACACAAACGTTCGTTCGTCGTTTTGAGTGCAACTTGCAATCACACTCACAAACTGTTCCCAGCCTAAGTGAGCACAGTTTGCATGCACACACCTGTTCCCTACTGAGAACTGCAACCGAAAGTGGGAATGGAAATGGGGGAAATGTGGAGTGAATTTCGTCAGCTAGACGAACATTTAATTGAGTTTTCGATACTTCAAATATTTGGCTCATTAATGTAAGGGTAGTTCCTACAAAAGAGGGGATGAAAGTCTTACACATATTAAAAAGCCATAACATTGAATTGATTGCTTTTCTCATTCGGCTATTTTGTTTTTTTTATGTTGGGGAAACCATAATTATAATTTTATAGGGTAGTTAAAGAGACAAGTGCAATCATTAGTTGTAGAAATAATAAATGGCTTTACATTCCCTTATTTATATCTTACTTAAATCCACTATTTCAATGTTAATTAGTTAACTAACAAAAACATATTTTGATGTAAAAAGTGTAGATAAATTTAAACAGACTATTCAACAGTCGCAGCGTCTAGAACTTAATTAATTTATGAGCAATAGTAAAAACTGGATACCAAATAGAAGAAGGCATCTTTGACCCTCTAAAGCAGCGGTGGGCAAGCAGTGACTTCGGGAGCAGCGGGTGCTCCCAACTTAGGTAGACTCTAATAGGGTTGTTGTTGTTGTTTGATGTTGTTGTAGTGCTCCCGAACTCAGATTTCGTGCCCACCACTGCTCTAAAGTACAGTCAAACTTCCCCAACTAAAATTTGGGGGATTTAATTTATAGGAAAGCATAACTTCGCTAAGTCATTAAAAATATTAAATTAAACATACACAGAAAAAAAAAATGGCATTCTAAAATTAAGTATAGAATACTTAATTTAAGCACGCATTTTTTAAGTATGTATTCAGGATTAAGCTGAATAATCAAGCCTGTATCGGGATTTAAATGGGAAAATACACATTTGCTGAGCGCGAGAGGAAAATTCTCTCTCGGCCTCTCTCATTTCAACCGGTCCGGTGGCTCAATGGCTAGAGTCGGCGACTCCAGTTTGAAAAAAATCTGAGTTCGATTCCCCACGTCAATTAAAAAAAAAGGTAAAAATAAACAAATTTAAAAAAAATATTTAATAAAAAAAATTTAAAAAAAAAAAATTTAAAAACAAAAGTTAAAAAAAAAATGTTAAAAAAAATACGTTAAAAAAAAATTATAACTAATAAACATTTTTTTGCCTGAATTTAAGAATTTCAGGATTGAATTCGGGATTGAAAAAATCAAGTATTTCATACTCAAACAAACCTCAAACAAATAAAGTGTTGCCCATAAACTAAATCAAGAAAATTATGTGCTTTCGCTATATAGAGCTCGTAGATTGTATACACATCACCTTACATTGTATATATATTAAAGAATATCTAGCAGTCGAGCAGCGTATTCTCTTATTAAACACATTTTTATAGCTGACAGGGTGTCTAGAATGTGTATCCTGGTCTTTGTGTGGCTTTCTCGCTGTGCCACCTGTCTATATATAGAGATGCAATAAAGCTCCTGTTCCATATACAGACAGGTCTGGTCTGTATTGATGTCAACGTTGTGGCAGAGGCAGAAGCAGAGGGAGAGATAGAGACAGAGATAGAGACAGGACAACAAATGCGACACACGCACCGCAATACGATATGCAACAGTTGCAAATACGCGATGCCACTATGGGATAAAATTGGATTTTTTTGGGCGAAAAATTCTATATATTTTTATTTATTTATTTATCTAGTGTCAACTAAGTACAGTTGACCAAAATTAATGTTAAGTTAAATTTATAAAGATTAAGTAAAATTAAAAGTAAGTAATATAAAATTTATTTAAATTAATATAAAGCTAGAGACGAGGGATTGTAACGATTCTAAGTTTAAAAAAAAAAAAAATGAAATAAGAGTTATTTCCTAATTTTTATAAAAAAAAAAAGCCTGAAAAGTTATTTTTAATTTTTATAAGAAAAACTGAAAATAAAACCTATTTATTTTTTAATTTTTGTTTTAAGTAAAAAAAACATACAAATTTTTATTTTAAATATTTTTCAAATAAGAATTGAATTGAAATATCTTTTTACGAAGTTATTAAAACGCAAAAATTGTAAATACAAATTTAATCTGTTCCTGGATAGTTCTTCAAACACATTTGTTAGATTTGAGGTAAAAGTGCATTGAACAATTGCTGAAGAGGGCAACAATACTAAAAATCATTACTTTACGTATATCGTTTAAATTTCTTTTTTATATTTACACTTTTTGAAATGTCTACAAATCAAACACTTGGCAAGTTGCAAAGAAATTCCCGTTCTTGTTTAATTCAATCAAGTGACTTTGATCGAGCTTCAAACATTAAGGGTAATCCGTAAAAATAGCAAAACATACTTTTAATTTATTTTATTTTAAAATATGATGTGCACAATTAAATACAAAATTGCAATAGCAATTAGGGGAAAATTTAAAATTCTTGTTGTCAAATAAATAAATTAAACAAAATTAGCTCAATATTCACGTATTTTTCGTAAAATTAAAAAAAAGATATGTGCTTAAATTTCTACGTATTGCTGTCAAATAATAAAAAGAGCAACAAACAAATGCATTTACACATACCAAAATATTTGACTTTTTCCCATAGTGTTTGTTGGGGAAATAGAGCGGCAAATACAGTGTGCATGTCGGAGGCATATTTAAACGCACATTTCTATGTGTGTGTGTGTATTTGTGTGTGTGCGTGTGATTGTGCATGTATCTGTGTAAGTGTATCTGTGTGTGCATTAAGTCGTTGTGTAATCTAGCCATGGAAGTCGCTTCCGCTTTACATTGCGTATGCTTAACGCATCGTTTGGTCGCGCAAATTGAGTTTTTACTGTGGTGTTGCTCCTGTTCCCACTTTTGGCACAAAATAAAGTGCAACCAAAATGTTGACGTTTCAACCGATTGGATATGGCTTTTGGCAAAACTAACTAATTGGCCAAACTGCTAATCTCCAAAAGTTTGAGAGAAGATTGTAAAATTGTCTTATGTTAAGTAGACTTAAGTTTTTATTTTTAATTTTTTTTTATTATTATATACTGAAATGCCTTAGTCAGAGTCTTAATTAAACGCGCAAAATCAAAAAAGAAAATGAATTACAAAATGTATTCAATGATATATGTGATTTACATAAAACCGCAAAGTCAGCTAATAGATAGAAATACATTTTGTAATCGACTTACAAATGCAGATACATTTGTTAGTCATGCAGCAGATACATTTATACCTTCTAGTCGACAACAACTGTTACAAAATGTGGCAAGGAAAGTGGTCGTAATAGCATTGCGCCTGTTATTTCTGCAACTTCTTTTCTTTTTTTTTAAATCGTGTAAAGAAAACGCGTTAAGATTTTTCTTATTCTGCTTTTTGTATATGGTAGGGAAATTTATTGAAATATTTACAAAAATTTCTAAAAATTTAGTTTATAGTGCAGTCAAAAAGCTCACGACCTCCAAAAAAGTGTAAAAAAAAAGGTATATCCAATGTTCGCACGTTTGCGCACGATAGAACTAGTAAGCATGAATGCCTTTATCGTAGGCGTCTAAAGGAAAATAAGATATTTTTTTGTAGAAATGTCAATCATTTGAAAATGAGCAAGCGGGACAGGCTTTAATCGAGCTCCCGACTTTAGGTTACCCGTTACCTATTTAAATAAATTTAAAATATTTTTTATTGCATGCTTTTAAGCACTTACAGTTGCGGTCAAAAAAATAGTAGTGCGTGCAATGAATTTACAAAAACTCAAAATTTAATAACTTTTCATTTATCCAAATTTTTTATATAATTTTTTGAAGATACGTTAATATATTGTTAATCTATCCGAGAAATCAAAGATAGTGAACAGTTATTATTTTTCGACTTAGGAATTCTTTTCTTGCAATAGCCTCTAAAATGGGCGGTCAAAATAATAGTAGTGATGAACATATTCAAATATTTTAATGATGAAAACGATCCAAAACCCCATTTTTTTTATTTAAAAGGTTAGATATGTAAAATGCACTTAATAATTAACAAATTTAATAATTTGTTGTGAAGCCTTTATCTTGAATTACCGCCTTACAACGACGGATCATGGCTTTTAAATCGTTATGTTTGTATTGAGCTCCTGGCGCTCCTAGCGATCTTCCAAAATTGAATATTATTTGTTGGTTGATGCTTGACAATATCCTTCTTCATATCGGACCACAAATTTTTAATGGGATTCAGATCGGGGGACCGTGGTGACCACTCCACTACATTAACTTTTTCCTATGCGAACCATTCTTTCGAAGATTTGCTGATATGCTTTGGGTCTATATCCTGTTGGAACCTCCAAATTATCGGCATATCATCTGAAAAATATGGTAGCTTAGTGTCCTGCAGAATTTTCACTTGTTCGTGCCTTTCCATTATGGTTATGATCCGTTACATGGGTTGGACCCAGGAATGTGAAAATGCGCCCAGGTTATTATTCTCATACCACAATGTTTGATGGTCCTGCAGGTGAATCTGGGCTGATATTCGGACTTTAACGGATTCCTTACATGTTGTCGAGATCCTCGACCAGCAAAAAAAATAATTTTGAACACATCCGACCACTAGAGGTTTCTTTATTTCTCTAGGGTCAATTCAGATGGTCCTAAGCAAATCGAAATCGCTTTCGGGCAGGTATTTTTTTTAATAACGGAATTTTTCACGGGCTTCTTTCTGCCAGATTATTATTTCGCAAACATCTAAGAATGTTTTACACACTTTGGTCCATACCAAAGTCCTTTTTTTTAAGTGCTGCAGGAGCAAAAGGGTCGCGTTTCAAAAACCTCACTACTTTTGTCACTAGTCTTTTGGACATGGATCGAGGAATTCCACATTTTTCCTATTTTGGCGACTACTTTATGGCGTTTCTGATTATCGTTGGCAATCATCTAATCAAATTTTTCCACTTCCTTAAACGTTATCCTTTTTGAAATACATTTTTTATAGGAGCACGCTTTTCTGGCGTGCAATGCTTGCCACGCCCTATTGTAACAACTCTAAGCAAAATATTTTTTATACAATTTATAGAAAATTATCAAATTACAATTATAAATATCAAATCAAGTGCCTTTCCTGCCTTATATCCTTTTTTTCCACTTTTAATGCATTCACTACTATTATTTTGACCGCCCATTTTTCAGACTATTACAAGAAAAAAATTGCTAAGTCGAAAAATAATAACTGTTCACTATCTTTGATTTCTCAGATGGATTTACAATATAATAACGTGTCTTAAAAAAATTAAATAAAAAATTTGGATAAATGAAAAGTTATTAAATTTTGAGTTTTTGTAAATTCATTGCACGCACTACTATTTTTTTGACCGCAGCTGTACATTGCTTGAAACTTAATTCAGCAATTACTACTTTAGTTAATAGATAACGTTTATTACCCAATAAAGGTAGCAGAAAACCTGTTTAAATAAAATATAAAAATGTTTAAGAAAAAAATATAAAAAACGGTAATTACCAAAAAATACGTAATTTTCTAAAAACGGTGCGTGTGGTGGCTTTTCGCGATTTGCGGAGACGTGAAGGGGCGTGGCATAAGTTTGAAACAAACTTGACCTGCGTGGGGCTTATAGAAATCTGTGTGCCAAATTTGGTTGCTCTAGTCTCTGAGATCTAGGCGCTCACACAGACGGACATGGCTATAACGACTCGGCTGTTGATGCTGATCAAAAATACCGAAACCTTTAATCCGAAACTCTATAAGCCGAAATAACCGTTTAGTAACCGTTTCATTTATAAGGGCTAATTTTGGTTTTTCATATTTCCAAAATAAAACTATTTTTTATTTTTATTTTAATTTTCTTATGTTTAATTTTGAATTTTTATTTGTGTTATTCATGATCGAATATTCATAACAAGAAAGTAACAAAGTAAACAAAGCATAAGAAAGTATTGCCTTTTAATTAATATTATTATATTATTAAAATAATTATATTTAAAAAAAATTGTAAAACCCAAACATTCAAAAACCGGTTCACCGTTACGAAACCTTTATTAACAGATTTTGCGTAACCGATAACCGAAAACCTAAATGCGAACATAACCGAAACCGTAACTGAAACCGATATTCGTTTCGGTTTTAATCCCTGAGTAACTTGAGTAATCGTGTGAACATATTTCGAGAAAAACGCATTTAATGTTTTCCCCTCATTTACATCGACATTACTATTCACATGAATGGCTGTATCTCCTAAACTATTTCGAATATTGAAAACAAAAAAAATGTCTGATCCAGAAGACCCCTTTAAACTTCTTGCAATATTTAAATTAAGGCCACATTGCGGCTAACGCAGCTGCCAACGGCAATAAGTGTAATCAAATTCTGCGTAGCTTTTGCTATGAATTATGATCACACATTTTTATCTTCGACGTCAATTTAACAGTTTTCTTAAGCTCCTAGGAGAATTTTAATAATGTGTTTGCTTTGCTTACCAAAATTGTAGCATTTTCATTTTATTAGTGAGCATAAAAAATGATCATATTTTTTTAAATATTGCTAAACTTTTGCCAAAACCAAAATTAATTTTTTTTTTTAATGAAATATTAAATTTTTATTTTTGTCAAAACAGTTAGTCTAACAATTTTTGTTTGGTTTTTATAATTAGAACGGTCAGAATAGTTTAAAACCCCTAAGATTTAAGAAAATGAATGATAATTCAGCTGCCATGGGAGCTCTTAAATTGTAGTATACATATAAAAAATATAAGACATTTTTCAACATTACATTGCTAAGGTACAACTTATTGATTATATATGATATCCAGCTTGGCCCGTTTTTCCAGAATCTCCAGTTCTATAATTTTGATTCGAAGTTTTCCCTCCTGAACTTCCTGATCCAGTTTCGCCTTCTCTCTGCTCAAATTCTGTTCGTGTGATTCCTGTGCTCGCTGTTCCTTACGCACCAAGAGCTCTTTCTGAAGCCGCATCAGGGAACTTGAATCCTTTTTCTGGTTGCGGTTGCGTATACGAGGGCTTGAATTGCCCGTTTCCCAATCCGAACTTGGGGCAGCAATGTCCTCCTCATTTCCATCAAGATTAGTCGCCTATCAATCGAAATCAGTCAATATCATTTTGTAATTATTCAACTGCACTTACGTCATGTTCGTCTGTGGCATCATCTTTGTGATTGGTCTTTGCCTTGGCATATTTCCAAAGCATATTCGTCGCAACGCGTTCAGCGGCCTCAGCTGTTTTTGGGTCCATTTTGCTGAGAATGCTTTCCCAGTAACGTAGGATCGGACGAACTGGTGAAGGCGAAGAAGTTTCCAGCGGGTCACGACACTCCGAGTGCTTGCCGACATTCACTTCCTGCGTCTCTGCAGACTTATCCAACTTTCTCAATTTGCTGCGATTCTCCTCCTGCTTAGAGTGATAAGTTTATTTGATTAATAACACTTATGAAACCATATCAATATAATCCTTATCCGTAATTAGAAAAATTTAAAAATTATATTTCAATTTTAATTTAAAACCGTTGGAAAAACACTTACACTAGACGGCATATTTATTTCGACAACACTTAAAGTTAAATCTACTCATAGTTTGAACCTTCTTCATGTAAATTTTGGCATTATTGGAAAAACCTTTCAATTCTGTTTAGAATGATACAAAACTTTTCTTAACCCATTAAGTAGCCATTGAAAATGTTGAATTTTGCAAACGTCTATTTAAAAACTTTATTCCTCTATTTTAAAAAAAAATTTGTTTGATAAAAAAAAATTCTTCAAACAATTTAAGGAGTGACTGCAAAAAAATAAATTTTAACAAGGGGGCTCCGCCCCCTGCTCGCTTCGCTCGCCTACCCCCGGCTCGCTTCGCTCGCGAGGAGGTGCGGCTACAGTCGAGTTTGCTCGACTGTTAGATACCCTGTGCCAGTTTCCAAAAAATAAAATATTGGTTATAATAGAATTAGTAATTTGTATAAAAGCATATAAAACATAAATAAATACATATTATATAGTAGTCCAATTTTAACCAAATCTAGTCAACATGTTTGGAACCATCCCATATGCATATTCTGTCAGTTTGGTTAAGATATCTCAAACAACAAAAAAGTTTTTCATGCTTAGACTTGATTTTCGACTCATCGTTCCTATGGCAGCTATATGATATAGTGATCCGATTTCAAACAAATTCGGTCAGAATGTATAGAGCCTTCCCATATACATATTTTGTCAGTTTTTTAAGACATCTCAAACAACAAAAAAGTTTTTCATACTTAGACTTGATTTTCGACTCATCGTTCCTATGGCAGCTATATGATATAGTGACCCGATTTCAAAAAAATTTGGTCAGAATGTATGCATATTTTGTCAGTTTGGTTAAGATATCTCAAACAACAAAAAAGTTTTTCATACTTAGACTTGATTTTCGACTCATCGTTCCTATGGCAGCTATATGATATAGTGGTCCGATCCAAATTTAAAAACAAACTTGATCTGCGTCCGGTATCCAGCAACCTACATACCAAATTTGAACTCTCTAGCTATTATAGTCTCTGAGATCGACGCGTTCAAACAGACGGACGGACGGACAGACGGACAGACAGACGGACATGGCTCAATCGACTCGGCTGTTGATGCTGATCAAGAATATATATACTTTATGGGGTCGGAGATGCTTCCTTCTGCCTGTTACATACATCACACAAATCTAATATACCCTTTTGACCATTTTCAATGGGCACAGGGTATAAAAATTTCTTTACTGGTATTTTTTTGCCAAAAATTACTATTGTAAACCCTTTTTCCTTCTTTTCATACAAAAATCGACTTTTTTGCAGTTTTAAAAAATTATAAAAAATACTAGCGAAGAGATTTTATGAAAAAAATTTCTTGCAGTCACTATTAGAATTGTTTCAAGAATTTTTTTGCATCAAAACATTTTTTGTTTAAAATTGAGGAAAAAAGTTTCAAAATAGACCTTTACAAGAATTTAAAATTTTCAATGGGTACTTAATGGGCTTAGAAAAGTTTTGTATCATTCAAACGGAATTGAAATGACCTTTCCTTTGATACCAAAATGTACATGAAGTAGGTCCAAATTATGAGTAGATTTAACTTTAAATGTTGTCAAAATAAATATGCCGTCTAGTGTATGTTTCAATGAAAATAATCATGTTTTCTCTGCAGAACTCTCTTTCCCCTTCTCAAAATCCTTCCTTCTCAAAACTTTCTTCGAGAAATTCCTGACCTTACAAATAATAATAGTTGTACTACCAATAATTACTACTACTAATATTTTTTTAACTGATCATTTTTTACATAATTTAATATTTAATTTCTTGTTTCCCATTCAGTTTAAATTTATTTATAAATCATATTAGTTTAATATCATATTAAGTTACCTAACTTTATTTTAATTTTAAAAAATACTTTTGGTTAACTGCTCTTAGCTAGTAGTTATTTAAAAAAAATTAAATACATAAATAAAAAAAATAAAAAATAATAATAATATTTTACACACTAACGTTTAATTTTTTTTTAAAAGTATCAAAAAAAAAATTTTATTTCGTAACTGTAAAACAAAAAATTAAATTGTTTTTTTTTGCACTTTAAAATAAAAAATTAGATTAAAAAAAGGGAATTCAAAATTAATTTATTTATTAGAAACCAAAACCTTAACCATAACCGTAACCGTTAACCGGTATTAAGCGATTGAAATTGGTAAACGTAACTGAAACAAAACTTTTTTACCATACCGAAACCTAAAAAACGAAATTAATCCAACCGAAATAACCGTTTAGTAGCCAATTGATGCATTAGGTTCAGTTCGGTCAAGATTATATTTTATTATGTTGTTAAGGTGTAATCATCGGTTTTTAAAACTAAATTTTTTTATCTCAATAAAAAGATCTTAATTTTTGAATATTTATTTTAAAATTTACATATGTATCTATAACATTTTTTTGGTTTGTGAGCCGAAATCATACCGGTATTTCAAAACCGAAACATGAAAAAACGGTAACCGTTACATAACCGTTTTATAGCAATTTTGCGTAACCGATAACCGAAAATCTAAATGCGAGCATAACCGAAACCGCAACTGATACCGAAATTCGTTTCGATTTGATACGCTGGTATTTATAAAAATTTTAAATAAATCATCATATTATTTAGTAATAATAAATAAAACATAATACAATTTAAAAATAATAATTGCATTATCGTAACATTAATTTTAAAACTGTTTACTTATAACTGGTAATTTTCGAATTTATACTTACATTAGAGTGCGTTGACTCTTTACAAGATTTGTTGTCAACAGCCTCCAGTTGACTTTCGTCAATATCAAACAGATTGGCAAATGATAATTCATCTTTGTCCGCTTCGGTGGACTCAAATGGATCCAAAGTTCTGTCTTGGGTGGATGCATCTTCAACTTCAAAAGCACTGTTAAATGTACTGCAAGAATTAATCGTATTATGCTACGTTCACACTGCTTTACACTCTGGGACAAAGCTAGTCACACGTTAAGTGTTTACATGTGAACTATGTAATTCAATTGGAAAATTTGTGTCACAAGTTTTTGTCACAGTGAATACTAAAGATCAAATTAAAAAGTTTATATTTTTGTGACAGACAATGCATTTTGCAATGGCTCTTCAACTTTAAAAGCAATGTTCACACTGCTTTACAGTCCCAGACTGGGACAAAGCTAGTCACAAGACAAGTGTTCACATTTGAGCTATGTAATACAATTTAAGCCCAATTTACACGATCGGTTTCCGACCGACCCTTTACGACGTAAAGTTTACGTTAATAAATCGTCGGTCTCGTGTAAACACGCAAAATTTTAGAGCGTCGGTTTGTCATTGAAGCGAACATAATACGTAAAAATTTAATTTTTGGTGCATTTTTTTGGCAACATTTTCCATCGGTCAAAAAGTGTCGGTCGGAAACCGATCGTGTAAATTGGGCTTTAACAATTTGTGTCACAAGCTTTTGTCACAGTGAATACTGAAATTGTGTGAACTTGAAAATAGAGTTGCCAACGCATTGAAAATAATTAAATAATTTCTACACACCACCTTGTCGCACTCAGTTTTGGTAGAAATGTCAAGTATGGAGCCAAATTCCACACCACTTTCGGCTGCTCTGGCGTAGCTCCGTCGGCGCCAACACGCTTGCAGTGGTAGCGATAACTATCGCGAAGCGACTTCCAAGCTGTCTTGCATTCATTTGCTGAAATCAAATCAAAATGTTCAGCTCAATGGCAGTTCGCATTCCGACAAAACTCACTGTTCCGATTGAGCTTCTTTGCCACAGCTTTCCATGATTCCTTTAAAACCATTCCATCGAAATGCTTTCTATCCGTTTTGTCCCACAGGACTCGTTTCTCGTGCACCGCCTGGATAAGGGCAATTTTGTCGTTGTTGTCGAAATCCTCCACCCGACTTCTTTTTCTGGTTTCGGGCATTCTGCTTATGTCGCGTCAAAGCTCCAAACAATTAACTATCAGAGTGCAAGCAGAATATTCTGCCAACTAAATTTAGCTAGGTCAAGCCAAAAAATATAGAGGATGGCGAATGCAGTTGGCGTTGCCAGAAAGTCCAGAAAAATCAGCTGGTACATTAGCAAAATGACCATCAACAAGATATTGAATTTGGCTCACGGTTGCCACAACTGGCGTTTTTGCGCCAAAACTAGCTCTTTTTTTCCTGTTGGCGCAATGGCACTTTATTATTCGATTTGGCTCTTTTTTTCATCAATTCAGAATCAGTTATTTTGTATAGTTTTAGGTTGAAAAATAAATATGTATTTTTATTTAATAACATAATCACTAAATTAAGATGAAAATGTGAACATGTGTTATTGCTTTAAGTGTTTGTGAACGAAATATTTTTTATTTAATTAAATGCAAAAATCAAATTAACTGCAAAAAAAAAGTTTTGGATCTTTTTTAGTCAATTTGGCTCATTTTTTGTCTGTTTTTGGCTCAATCTGATATTTTTTAGTGGCAACCGTGGTACAGTACCTTGTTACACTATTATCGACCGACCTCCATAATCTGTTAACCATACAGAATCGAAAATATGAATGGCGCGCAATTTAAATATAAGAAACATTTATGCAAGGCTTAGTCTCCAGCTTAAAAATGTGCGAAAATAAAAAAGAGCTCACCTTTTGAAACAGGGCATAGAAATTGTCATTGTCCTATTTTTGGGAACAAAGGCTGCCAGAAGTTTTCTGGGTACCAAGGCTGCCACACCGATTGGCCTAAAAATAAGCCTCCGAACGGTGGCAACTCTGCTGCCGAGATCGACGCCATATGTAGAAGCAGAAAAAAGGCGGACAAACTCAAAAGAAAACATAGAAACTAGACGCTTGCTTAGTGTGTGCTACAAAGAAAACTCTAAAAATATATAAAATCAACGTAAATTCGAAAAATAAAAAACAAGAAACAAAGACTCATAGACAATATGCCGCGTACAAAGATACCAAAGAATTCCAAGCGGAATCGGGATGCGGCCTATCGCGAGGAATTAATTTTAAAATACGAAAATAAAGTGGATGCCGTTCATTTGGCGCTAGACAATATGGAGAGCCAATATAAGGAAATGACGGATAGGTCATTAAATTCAATACAATCGCGACTGCAAACCGAGCTGCGCAACATGAAAATGGGCGAGTTTTTGAAGATACTATGCGAACTGGACCATTTTGCCGACTTCAAGGCGAGCGATCAGCCGTCGTTGATTGCATCGCTGTCCATTTGTAATACAACAGGCGGTGCTGCTGTTGGAGTTGCCAACAGTCGCAACGACGAAGGTGTGTATGCATTTTGTTAAGCCGAGTTCACACTGCGTCACAGACTGTCACAAAGCATTGTCACAATTCGACAGTTCTGCATCTATGGCATCAAAATCCGATAGGCTCGAGAAATATGCAATTAAGCTTTACGATTTACTAGAATTTATTGTATGCTAAGGTTCCAGATGGAGCACACAGGCCCTGTGACTGTAAGCTGTGACAGTATGTGACGCAGTGTGAACCCGGCATAATTCGCTTTATTTTATTGGTGGCGCGTTCTCTAACATTCTCTAATCCTTAACAATTGTCATCCACACTGTTCGCACACATATAATGCACTCACTCACTCACACACACATACGCACGCATTGGTCTGGTCTGGTCACTCTATTTAGGCTACCTTACAGAGGACAGCAGCATGGGCAACGCCATCGGCAGCAGCAGCAGCAACCGTGCCTCCCAATTGTCTGCCTACAATAGCTCTGTGTTGCGTTCAACACGAGCGATGCGCACTCCGGGTCCATTGCATTCAGCGCGTGCGCGTCGTGATCGACGCAGTCGCTCCGCTTGCGGCACCAAAGTGGGTCTATCAACAGCAGGCAGCGTTGTTGCCTCCAGCAGCGCTGCGAACTCACACCGCAACTCGCGCAGCAAGATGCGCACGCCAATGCGGCCGAAGGCATTGAGCGCAGATCGTACATCGCGCAAGACACGCCCCTCCTCGCCCGGCACACCGCCCATGTGTTTCCTGCGCTGGCCCAAGCCCGGCGAGGTGGCGCTCTCCAAGTTCGGCAGTCCCATTGTGGCTCAGGTGTAAGTATTTTATAGTATAACAACCCACTGAACCAAAAGCTCGTAAAAATATCGCTAACGATACTTTTGCGAAACATTTACGTGCAAAACCATCGAGAAAACACTCGCAAACGATCCGCAAAGTAATCACCCGTCGCCAAAAGATTCGTTTGCGAGCCTTTTTCGATACCTTTAGCGAGCCTTTCTCAATATCTTTAACGACTCACTTTTCGCTAATATCATTTTTCTCCCTATTCATATATCATATTCAAGCTCGAATGAGATAATTTGACGATACTTTCGCCTCTCGTATCACCTTTGAGCTCGAATACGATAGTTTTACGATACTCTCGCTTGACACTCACTTCGTGGTGCAGTGGGAAATGACAAACATTAATTGGATTTGATTCTCATTTTCTAGGATGCAGGATAAATTCGCCAATGTCAATATTCCCATACGGAATGGCGTCTTGTCGCTGCGGCCCAAAAAACTGGGCGAGGTGCAAGCGGATCTGCTGGAGAATCTTGATCCGGACACATTGAAGCAGATTAAAACACTGAACGAGAATTTACAATTGATTGTAGATACCGCCAGCAAGGCGGGATTCAAGTAGCGTCGCCTCTAACCCACAACCAATCTTCATATAAATACCCAATTTTGTAATCGTTTAGTTTTGAGTTAAAATTTCATTATTTTATCAACTTACTATTTACATGTAGATCTTAAATTGTATCTTTAAAATTTAAGCAAATGTTCTTAATAAATTTCAATGTTCATTCAAAGCTGGCCATGAGATTTTGTCCAATTCAATAGAATTTCACATTTGTTCACAATAATTATTTTAGAGCTGTTAAAAATGCCACGCACTAAAATAGGAAAACGCACGCGTCGCCAGTTGCGCTTGGAGGCGGAGCGAGATGAGCAACTGCGTCTGGCGGACATCAAGCTGGAGTCGGCGCTGGAGAACATTGATGAACTGGGCAGACGCGCCTTGCAAAAGGTGGACCTTCAGCTGCAGCGGATTGTGTCGCGCACTCCGCAGCATGTGTTGCAGATGAAATGGAGCGAGTTTTTAAAGCTCAAATTGAATCGCTTTGAGGATTATCAGTTTGTAGGTGAGTCGCTGTGAATTAGTGATGCTAAATATTTTCCGGTAAAAAAAGACAAAACGGCCAAATAAAACAGGAAAAAAAAGCTGGAAAACTAAAAAAAAGACAGAAAAGCTGGCTAAACTATACAAGTTTAAAAAAAACCTTTTTTTTTTTTGTTAATTTAAAAGTTTTAAAGCATCTTTAATGATTTTTTTTCGTAATTTTCTTTGCCAGGCAATTTATTTGTACGGAAACAAGTTTTGTGTCGACGCAAACCGTATCTGCAGAAGATAAAATGGTAATTTTCTTATCTATGCGGCAACTCTTATAATGAATTTAGGTGAAAGATTTTTTTTGGGGTCTCTTCTACCTTTTTTTTAATTGAATTTTGAAATGTTATTGTAAACCATGTAAAGCACAAAAGAAACATCAAAAAAGTGTAATTTTTATCAAAATTTCAAAACTCAATTTAAAAAAAAGGAGAAGTCACCCCCAAAAAATTATTTCACCTAAAATCATTACAAAATACCCTCTATTTAATACAATTTTTTAGATAAGAAAATTACCGATAAAATATACATATGCATATAATTGACAAATTTTAAAATATACATTTACCGAATTGTCAAAATATCATTTAACGTTCCCCAATTTAGTTTGTACAAAACCAACTTGGTTAAAAACCCTCACTACTTCTGCATTCGACCATGGCAACGATAGAAGAGTCGGAGCGAAAGTGACCACTTCTATAGGGTTATTGCCTGCAGAGTCTTGATATTTGTTTGCTTCGGACCAAAATTTTTACGTATTTTCAACATTATCCCTTTTCAAGAGGTGAATTTTTGTGTACCGGGAAAGTGTTTCGCCTTAAATAGTTTCCATTTTCAAAAAGTTCCCAAATTGGCAGTGTAAAATCGTTTTTGGATTCAATTTAATTGAATCGAAAAAAAGCTAGATTTTCGGATATATGTTTGATATTTTTCCCGGCTGAAGCAGTTAAAATCCAGACAAATCTATCGGAAAAAAGGCCAAACTGGCATCACAGCCTGTGATATCTAACTCTCTCTCTCTCTCTTTTAATCAATCTCTTTTTAGCGCCTACTCCGCCTCCGCCTGTTCGGCCGCAACGCAGTCACTCGAATTGCTCACGCAGCGGACGTCTGCGCACACCACAACAGTCTCACACGCCACGCCTACAGGCGCAATCCGTGGACAGAGGCGTTCTGAAGAAGGCCGATTTGCCAGCCGTCGCCCTGCTCCGTTGGCCCAAGCCCGGCGAGGTGGCTCTCTCCAAAGGCGGCAGCCCCTTGGCCGTGCAGTCGTAGGCGTCTTTTATATATCAATTATTACACATGCTGATTTTGCTTTTCTTGCAGTTTTCCAGATCGTTGTGCCAATGTGCACATTCCCACCAAAGTGGGCGTGTTGAAGTTGCAGCCACACAAAATGTCTGAGGTGAAACGTGAAGTTCTCAATCAGCTGGATTCCGAAACTTTGAATCAAATAAAAACCTTGAACTCCAATTTGCACATGATTGTCGATATGGCACAACAATTGCAAATGTAATAATACACATATTACAATTATGCAATTAATATTGAATTCATTTTTGTCAGTATTTTTTGAATAAAAACAGCCATATTATCGAAAAAAAATCGATATGTTTTCTTCTTAGCTGCGATAAAGCAGATAATTTTCACTATCGGAATATATTGATTGCCGACTGCTGTGGCGCCAAATTTTAAATGTGTCACTAGACGTAATTAATAAAAACTTAATTCGTATCTAGCAGTTTGTAGGTGATTTTTTTAAATTACATTTAATAGTTATCTTTTAGTGATTAATAGACAATTGACCATCTAAGTGATTACAATTGAAGTTAATTTTTGTTAACAATTACAGTCATAGTTCTTATCGAAACATCGATCATTGACTGTGACATCGATTGCAGCGTCAATTGCAAGCGTGCATTTTGACATTCACACACATGTGAAAGCATGTACATATGTATGTGTGTTTGAGTTATTTTTGTAAGCAAAACATTTTTAAAGCATGTCGCGGCAATTGAGCTTTAGTGCACATCAAGAATATGAGCTTATTCAATATCCTGGACGTGTGGTGAATGTAGACAGAATGCTGTCAACTCTTGGTGGCATTGTCAACATATCGAAGGTATGGTATACAGTGCTGGTATGAAAACAATTGCTACATTTCCACTTTGCAGGTGTTGGATGACGAACGGAAGCGCTTGGAGCTGCGTTTCCATCCAGACAATCCGTACAACAAGCCCACATTTGGCGACTGCATCGATAAATCTGGCGTGCTGTTGTCCGTAACTGTGCGCCGTCACAAACACGACAATACACGTCCGCCGCAGCATTTTGTGCGTCTGCTGGGCCATTGCACCCGCAGCTTTGCCTTTGAATGTGAGTGGCGAGCTGGAGAATAGCAACAAAGGTTTAATATTTAGCTGTTTAGCTCTCTGTGACTTTCAGTATCTGCCACTGTGGAGCACGCCCAGAAGCGACGATGCCTTGGCTGCGGCGGAACTAACAAACGCCCTGGAGCACGTGAAGCCGCGATGTGTCACAGACTTGGACTATTTCAAGTGTGTATTGTTATAATTATAATGGGGGAAAACTGCACTGCAACCCTTTGGATCTATTGTGCCCCCTTCTGAGCCTACATCTCATCCATCGAATGTCGAATACGAATGTCGAAAAGTATTGCTCAGAATACGAAAATTCGGAAAAAAAAAACTAGGAATCCAAAATTAGAAATCAAATAATTAGGAATCCAAATTTACGAATCGGAAAATAGGAATACAGTTATTAGTAATCCAAAATTAGGAAGACAAAAATTGGGAAGCAAAAGTTGGAAAAACAAAAATTAGGAAAACAAAACTTGGGAAAACAAATATTAGGAAAAAACGAATTCAAAAATATTTTATAAAAATCCCCCGATTTTTGATAAAATTTTTTTTATTTCGGCTTTTTCCTATTAGTAAACAGACTAACCATGTCGAACCATTTATTTTAAAATCATGACTTCAATTGCCAGCGCATGTGAAATTTATTCGAACCATTTATTTCAAAATCTACATGTTTATATTGTGTGCCTCCTTATATAAAAAATCAACAATTTTCCATCCTTATGTATTGAGCTGCGATTTAAGACGGTAGTCTACCCTTTCATATATGTACAATGTACATATATTGATTGTTTTTTTTTCGAGCCTATCTCCTGCTTTAATTTTAATAATCTTAATGTCTTGTTCTTCTTGCTCTTTCATTAGGTATTTTAAAAATTTGAATATTACTGGAAGATTGCGAACGAATTCATTTTGTTGTGCCAGCATTTGATCTTGAAGCGGGAAAATACGAATGTGGATGGGTTTCTTTTACCTCGAAAAATATTTTTATCAGTCGACCGCAACAACTGTTCACGGGTTATCTTCCCGTTCACCTTTTTATCAAGAGTATAACAATAGTCCTTCCGACAAATTTTTTGTGAAATTCTTTGTTGCCTATGTACTCTTCCATATTTCTATTTCAACAAAAACCACTACGGTTCAGGCACAGAGCTATTTGAATAATGAATAATGTTTATAACTATTCAAAAGAATTTAACCAATAACAGGAAAGCCAAAGATACTTTTCCCAATTTTTCTTTCCTAATTTCTGCACTCTGAATATTTTTCTTAGTTGAAATTCCTGATTTATGATTCCTAAATTTGCCCGTTACTTTAAAAATAAGTAAAAGGGTATATTAGATTTGTGTGATATACACTCCCGATCAATGAAATAGACTCAGTGGTGTTTTTGTGTTCATTCTTGATTCTCTCCCTTATGCCGTTAGCTATCGCCGTAATTCTTGTTATATCTTGTAGAGTGTTACATTAGACAATATTTGGACATAAGAAAGAGCACAAGAAATTTTACAGTTATGTTTTATTTCAATTTTTCTTTGCACTATGCGAAAAAAAGAGCTTTTTAGGCGGTCATTAGAATAGACTCAGAGGCTGTAATTTTAGTTGCTGATAGGCTGTGCAAACCAAATGTGCAAATTTAATTACAGTGTGAATTATTCCATTTTTTAAATATAAAATGGGTCGCGGTAAAATTTTAACAGCTGAGAAAAGAGGCAAAATATTGGCGTATCGAGACAGCAACCTGTCAACCAGACAAATAGCAGAAAAAATCGCACGAAGTCCGTCAGTAGTGTGTCATTTCCTAAAAAATCCATAAAATTATGGAAATAATATGAAAACTCCCAATAGACAAACAGTCACGCCTTGCGAAAAGCGAAGAATACTCCGAGAGGCGTCAAACTCAAGGTGTTCTGCGGTGAATATCCGGTCAAAATTGGGAGTTCAAGCCAGTATATCTACCGTACGCCGAGTGATTAGAAGCGCCAAGAATCTTAAAAGATTAAAATTAAAAAAAAAACCACCGCTAACAAATGTTCGTAAGAAAGCTCGCTCTGATTTTGCTCGGTATCATATGATATGGAAGACCGAATGGTACAAAATCGTTTTTTCGGACGAAAAACGCTTCAATTTGGATGGACCAGATGGATTTAATTATTACTTCCATGACATAAGAAAGGAAGAACACCATTTGACCCGTCACCATAGTCGTGAGGGTGGCATAATGGTGTGGGGTGCCATCTCTTACTTTGGACCAGTCGAGATCGAGTTTGTTTCTTCCAAAATGAATGCCAATCGCTACCAGGAACTTCTCGAAAAGGCATTTCTCCAATTTGCCAACATTTTTGGGCCTTTATCCTGGACTTTTCAGCAAGATAATGCCCCAATACATACTGCTCGAGTAGTAAAGAAGTGGATTGGCGATCAAAATGTTCCTTTAATGAAGTGGCCGTCTTACTCTCCAGATCTCAATATTATTGAGAATGTATGGGGATGGCTCTCGAGGAAGGTTTATGAAGGAGGACGATAATTTGAAGATGTCCAATCGTTGAAGAATGCCATTAAACTTGCCTGGAGTGAGTTATCACTAAACTACTTAAAGTCCCTTTACGATTCGTTGCCTAACCGAATTTACGAAGTTATTTCAAATAAAGGTGGATACACACATTACTAGCTTAGTCTTAAATAATATAAAAAATCAAATGTATACAGAGTTTTCGAATGAAGTTGTGATTTAAAATACTTTTTGGGCCTTGAGTCTATTTCATTGACCGATAAAAATTAGTGTATTAATAATGTAACTACACAAAACCAAATACTAAAAAAAAATCTGAAGACATAGAGTGTAAAATTTTTGTTTTGTTGATTTAGAATTAAGTCCTGAAAAATAGAAAAATATTGTTTTTTATGATTCATTCCTATTTTGATTTTGTGAATACAATTTTGAAAAAAAAATATGTGAGTCTATTTCATTGATCGGGAGTGTATGTAACAGGGAAAAGGAAGCATCTTCAACCCTATAAAGTATATATATTCTTGATCAGCATCAACAGCCGAGTCGATTTAGCTATGTCCGTCTGTCTGTCTGTCCGTCTGAGTGAGCGCCTAGATGTCAGAGACTATAAGAGCTAGAGCAATCAAATTTGGGCACACAGACTTTTATAAAGCCACCACACGCACAGTCTTCGAGATATTAGGATACTTTCACTAATTAACGTTAATTACCATTATTAGCTATCATCGTACTAAATCGCAACAAGATCGAACAAATAGAAAGGTTGTAATGGCTGATTAAAGTTTTTAAGCAATATAAGTGCCTAAAAGCATGCAATAAAATATATTTTAAATGAATTTAAATAAGTAACGGGTATCATATAGTCGGGAGCTCGACTATAGCCTTTCCCACTTGTTTTTTCTTCCCAATTTTGGATTCCAAACATTTTACTCTTGGTTTTTGTTTTTTTGTTTATAAAAATTCCTTAAAAAAGTTTCGGAATTCGTATGAGGTACCGCATATATTATGTTTGACTCTCCTCACACTTGACTCTCCCCTTGCAGGCGAGCAGAATCGCAGCTGCTGTGTCTGCCGGAGCTGTTTGCCCGCGTGGACATCGTGCACGGCGGCAGTTATCGCATCGATGGACCGGAGGATGGACAGCACGAGGTGCTGGGCGTGTGTGCCAAGACCATGCACGACACCCACGACATTGTGCAGTTCAATATGCAGGACACCTTCCCAGCCCAGCCGGATGCCCAGATCCTCAAGCGCCTCAAGGTCAAATACGTGTCCGATGAACAATATATGCGGGTCAAGAAACTATTTGCCGAGAGTCCCGTGTGGACGCGAATTGCGCTGCTCTACGAGTCGGGCGTGTCCAACGATAAGCTGAAGTGCATCATTCCCTCGCTGGCATTCTACTTTAACAATGGACCCTGGCGCTCGCTCTACGTTCGCTATGGCTACGATCCTCGCAAGGATTTCCAGAGTCGTTACTATCAAACATTCGATTTCCGGCTGCGTTTCGGCTCCGGCGTCTCCGAGTTCGTTTATTCCCGCAAGTCGGCCAAGCAGAAGCAATCGCTGACAGGCGCCAGCGAAGAGCCCAAATCGGACCTCGTCCAAAACATCGATTATCCGTACTTTGAGGAGCACAAACTGCCGCGTTCCCGGCAATGCATGTTGCGCTACTGTGACGTCCGACTGCCCAGGATACAGGAAATGCTGGAGAAGATTCCCACGCCACTGACAGGCGCTGTGTGCAATGAGCGCACGGGTTGGCTGCCTCCCAGTTTCGACACCCAAGTGCGACAAATTGTGTGCGGCACAATTCGAGAACTGCTGCGTAATCATTATCGCAAGGAGCATCTCACCGCGGATGTGGAGGCAGTGCCGCAGACCGATGCGGATGTGGATGCCGAGGTCGAGGCCGAGGGAGATGAGGATGACTATGCGGAGGATGAGCAGACACAGGAGGAGGACATGGAGATCGACGAAACAATTACGGATACAAATCTGGAGCAGTTGATTAACAATATAACAAGCTGATCTGGGCGGGAGTGGAAAAACATATTAAATATAGTTAGTTGCATATTTCCTTGTTGGATTTGTAATTTAGATCAGGGACCGTAACTGGTATAAGTTTTAAAATAAAAATAGCAAATTAACATTTATTTTAAAATTTTTTTTTTTAAGTTGAGAAATAACAATTATTGTTAATTTTTATTTAAAAAGTTAAAAATAATCACTAAAATTCAATTTTTAATTAAAATTAATTATTTCGGATTTTTTCAATAAAAATAAAAAGAGTTATTTTTAATTTTTATTATAAAAGTTACAAATAAGAGTTATTCCGTAACTTTTATTTTAAAAATAAAAAATAGAAGTTAGGTTGAATATCTTTTGAGTGTATTACACAAATTTAAAATTATTCTTGATCTATAACACTAGTTTACAAAATACAAAAAAATTTTTGCTTTTCATGTCTGAGTGCACTTTTCTTATGGACTTTGGCCCACTAAACACGAAAATCGCACTTAAAAATTTTTTTATGGAAGCGTTTTCGAAATATTCAGGTTTTTCCAAATTTTCGAAGTTGCTCTCACATTTTAGAGTATACCACGAGATCTAATTTACCGATGCGGTCAAAAAAGCACTCAAATTAAAGGTAACTAATCTCTTTACAACTTTTTCTCATATAGTTTTGAGATCGGCTTAGTAGTTCAGAAGCTAGCGACTTTTTAAAGTTCCAAAATCCTGTTTTTCTGTGATTTTTTGAGCTCGAGAGCTCACAAATTGCTCTAGAAAAAATAGATATCGCAAAAGTAAAATTTGTTTTGAGTATTTAGCGTAAAGCTTACACTGTAACAAAGAAAATAGGCAACTGTTTATGAGAATCCATGGATAAATGGCGGAGATATACGCTTTTCAGTGAAAGAATATAAATCATCTTTTTAACGATTTTCTAGTTTGGTTTGTATGGCAGCTATATGATACAGTGGTCCGATTTAGTCCAAACTTTGTCAGGATGTATGGGACCATAACATATGCTGATTGAGTAGGATTTGTTAAGATATTTCAAGCAACAAAAAAGTTTTTCGCAAAAAACAGCTGCCATTGGAAATATTGATCGAAAATAAAGATTTAGTGCAAAAATATTTTTTGGTTTTGGAGATATTTCAACCAAACTTGCAGAATCAGCATCTGGGATGGTCCCTTACATCCTCACCAAATTTGGACTTAATCGGACCACTGTATCATAAAGCTGCCACAGGAACGATCAGTCGAAAACCAAGTCTTAGTATGAAAAACTTTTTGGTTGCTTGAAATATCTTAACAAATCTTACTCAATCAGCATATATTATGATCTTATACATCCTGACAAAGTTTGGACTAAATCGGACCACTGTATCATATAGCTGCCATACAAACCAAACTAGAAAATCGTTAAAAAGATGATTTATATTCTTTCACTGAAAAGCGTATATCTCCGCCATTTATCCATGGATTCTCATAAACAGTTGCCTATTTTCTTTGTTACAGTGTAAGCTTTACGCTAAATACTCAAAACAAATTTTACTTTTGCGATATCTATTTTTTCTAGAGCAATTTGTGAGCTCTCGAGCTCAAAAAATCACAGAAAAACAGGATTTTGGAACTTTTAAAAGTCGCTAGCTTCTGAACTACTAAGCTGATCTCAAAACTATATGAAAAAAAGTTGTAAAGAGATTAGTTACCTTTGATTTGAGTGCTTTTTTGACCGCATCGGTAAATTAGATCTCGTGGTATACTCTAAAATGTGAGAGCAACTTCGAAAATTTTGAAAAACCTGAATATTTCCAAAACGCTTCCATAAAAAAAATTTTAAGTGCGATTTTCGTGTTTAGTGGGCCAAAGTCCATAAGAAAAGTGCACTCAGACATGAAAAGCAAAATGGCTGTAAACTAGTGTAATTCAAGACCTTTTTATAGGATACATCACATGTGCTTTAAGGACGACATTAAGGATCCGACTTTTTCTATTAAACTTCATTCTGTCTTCTATACAGTCGAACTTCCCTAACTCGAATCACCATTATCCACAAAAAAAGTTCGAGTTAGGGAGACTTCGAGTTAGGGAAGTAGAATTGTATGAAATTTGCCTAGTATTGCCACTCGAATTTGTTCGAGTTAGAGAGACTTCGAGTTAGGGAAGTTCGAGTTAGGGAAGTTCGACTGTATTCTGTTTCAGTAATATATGTATGAAGTAATTATTGGCAAACAATATGATACTAATATACCAAAAATATACTAGAAATCATAAAATTACCAAAAAATAGCATCACTAACTTTTTTTTTTTAAATAAAATTTTTGAAGTTGCTCCCACATTTTAGAGTATACCACGAGATCTAATCAACCGAAAGGTAACTCAAATTAAAGGTAACTGATCTCTCTACAGTTTTGAGATCAGTTCAGTAGTTCAGAAGCTAGCGACTTTAATAAGTTCCAAAATCCGGTGTTTTTTTTATTTTTCGGGATCAAGAGGTCACAAATCGCCCCAGAAACAAATAGATATCGCAAAGGTAAAATTTATTTTAATTGTTTAACGTATAGCCGACAATGTTACCAAGAAAATAAGCCAATGTTCATAAAAATCCATGGATAAATGGCGGAGAAATACGCTTTTCAGTGCAATACCAAAAATTATTTTTTTTTTTTACAATTTTCAAGTTTGTTTCCGATTTCAACCAAACTAAGTCAGCAAGTATGGGACCATGCCATATGCACATTCCATCAGTTTGGTTCAGATATCTCAAACAACATAAAAGTTTTTCATTCTAAGGTTTGATTTTGACTTAATTTGGTTGAAATCGGACCTCTATATCATATACAGTGAACCACTAATGTCTTCATACAGCATAAATTTGTCAAATTTGCGTATAATAAATATGTTTTGATGCGGGTTTCTTATATTATTCTTTTATTCAATTAAATCCCGTGTTAATGATGCAAAAATTTCTTTAAATCATTAAGTTCCCATCGAAAATTTTGAATTTAAAAAATAGTCAATTTTTCAACTTTTTTCCTCGATTTATTCCAAAAAATATTTTTAAGCAAAAAAATTCTTCAAACAGTTCTAGGAGTGACTGCAAAAAAAAATTTTCAATATTTTTGCTAGTATTTTTTATAATTTTTTGAAAACTGCAAAAAAGGCACTTTTTGTGTGAAAAGTAGGTAAATGGAGTTAAAATCGTTAAAAAGTTGAAAAATTGACTTTTTTAAAATTCACAATTTTTGATGCGTACTTAATGGGTTAATAAAATTTTTGCATCATTAGAACGGGATTTAATTGATTAAAAGATTTATATAAGAAACCCCCATCAAAACAGCTTTATTATACGCAAATTTGACAAATTTATGCTGTATGAAGACATTAGTGGTTCACTGTAGCTGTCATACGAAACAAACTTGAAAAAAACTCTTGTTTGCAGTCCCTGATTTAATGTAGTTAGTTGCATATTTCCTTGTTGGAGCTTTAATTTGGATAAAAAGGATTTCTGTGACACGACTGAATAAATAATAATTTTATTATAGCCAATATATTTGCAATATATTTAATCTTGAAGCGTTTGTTTTGAAAGAAGTATGTATTCATGTTTTAAATGCTGTAATTAGAGCTGCCCTGATCCCGCTTAGGGCTTGCATCTGTCGAGGAAGCGCGGATAGAGGCACACCTCGCGAATGTGATAGCGGTTGAGCAGCCAGCAGAGGAAGCGCTCCAAACCAAGACCATAGCCGCCATGCGGCATTGTGCCATAGACACGTTGGTCCGTATACCAGTAGTATGGCTTGGGATCGATGCCCTCGCGCTCGTAGCCCTTCATCAGCTCGGCAATGTCGTGAATCCTCATGGAGCCACCAATGATCTCGCCCACATTGGGCAGCAGCACATCCACACTCTCCGTGAGACGATTGTCGTCCTCGCAGCGCTGCATGTAGAACGATTTGATCTCGGCTGGGAATTTGATCAGGAGAATGGGTTCGTTGATGGCATCGGTCATTTTGCGTTCCGGTGCCTCGGGTATATCCTCGCCGAACTCATAGAAGGTGCCATCGTCTTTGGTCACGTTGTTGTCCTTCAGCCATTTGATGGCATCCGCATAGGTCATGCGTCTAAATGGTTTCTTGGGTGGCTTAAAGTCGGGATTGAGTTCCGCAACCAAATGGCCAAAGGGTGACTTCAAAACACGATCAACGACATCGCTAACCAAATCCTCCAGACGCTCGAGCATCTCCTCAAATGTAATGAACGGACACTCGGCCTCGATGTGCGTGTATTCGGCCAAGTGGCGACGGGTGCGACTCTGCTCGGCGCGATAGCTCTGGGCAATGGTGAAGACATCGCCCAGGGCGGGCAGACACGTCTCCAAATACAGCTGCGAGCTCTGGGTGAGATACGCCTCCTCGCCAAAGTACTGCATCTTAAACAGCGTGGAGCCGCCCTCGACCTGCGTCTGGACAAGAGTTGGCGGCGTCACCTCGTTGTAGCCGCGCTCAAAGTAATGCGAGCGGAATGCCTGCATCACAATGGAGCGCATCTTGAGCACCTTGGAGGTGTTCTCGCCACGTATCATGATGTGCCTGTTGTCCAGCTGCACATCCGGATGCGCCTCCTCGTTGAGAATGGCATCGGCACCACCGGGCGGTGCCAGGCCAATCAGCTCCCAATAGTCCACATTCAGCTCGTGTCCACCGGGCGCCGTCTTGCCCTCGGGCACCAGATTCAAGGTGCCGTACAGCAGCACCGTGCTCTCCGTGCTCAGCATGAGCGCCTCATAGGTCTGGCACAGCGCATCATTCAAGACGCACTGTAGAAATCCGGTGCCATCGCGCAGTGTAATAAAGATTAGGGATTTGCCCTGACGCCGCAAACGATGCACCCAGCCATAAATCTTGACGCGTTCGTTGCGCTTCTCGGTGCCCTCGAAGATGCGTATCTTGTTGGCCTTGGGCAAACTGGGATCCTCGCTGATCTTCACCTTGCGCGCCTCCTCCAGATTCTGTTGACGCTTCTCGGCATCCCCGGCCTCACGTTGCGCCTTCTCGGTGTTCTTGTGACCCTCGCGCACGAACAGCTTCTGGATCTTCTTCAATTGTGACTTGGCAGCCACCTCATAGACCTCCGTGGCATTCGGATCCTTGCTGTCCACGTAGATGGTGGGGAAGGGTTCCTTGCCCGCATGACGCATCGCCTGCAAGATGGTCTTATAGGGCTTCAACTCGCTGCCATCGCCCGTCTCGTCGTTGCCACGCTTCTCGGATGTGAAAAGGGAACCTAATCAAGGTGCAGATAAGACAATTTTAATATCCACATATCTGGCCTTCTGAGATAAAGATACAGTCACTCAATAAAGTTTGTATGCACCCTTACTTTGTTTAATTTGCGTATAAGAAAAAGGTTTTGATGCAGG
>JBAMBJ010003542.1:0-26596 GCA_037043495.1 Drosophila recens
CTGTTCTTTATCTGAAGCTTTAATGCGCTCAGTCTAACCAATCTAATTACCTAATTTCCACTATCATTTCGCAAATCTGAACTATAAACTTTAATTGAAATTAAGAAGTTATTCACTTAAAGCTATTATGTACTTTTAAAGTTTCTACCATATAAAGCTTACTTGAAATTCTTGAGATCATCGAGGGTTATGATGCCGCCCATGCGTTTAATGTCCTCGACAAACTTGATGCCCGTGTTGCCGCCGTAGAACTCGCCGGCTCCATTGTTGGCAATGCGATCGAGTGTTTCGGCCAAAGTGGGGCGCTTCATGTAATCATGCTCCACATAGGGCTCGCCTCGGTCGTTGAGGAACATTTTGGATAGACCCGGATCGTTTTTGATTTGCGTCACCTTGGACTTGATGGCGGCGGCCAGATAACGCGAGACAACATGTCCCTCGCGTGCCATTTTGATGGACGGCTGGAAGAGATGCTTCCAGGGCAGACGGCCGTATTTCTGATGCATTTCCCAGTAGCCAAGGATCTCGCCTGGGACACCACCGGCCAGAGCGCCCGTTACCTCCTTTTGGCCAACGAACATCTCCCTGTGAGCCGCCGCCGGTGCCGATTCACGGGCAATGACCGTTTCCACTTTGCCAGTGCGACGGGTATAAATGGTGGCCACAAAGCCGCCACCGATGCCCATCGAATGGGGCAGCATGATGCCCTCGCAGAGCAGTGTGGCAATGGCAGCATCGACCGCAGAGCCGCCATCCTGCAGCATGGTACCGCCAACCTCGGCACATCCAATTCCGTTGGATACAACGGCGCCTGTTAAGTAGCGCGTATCCCGCGATCTCAGTCCAAATACGAGGCCCAGCGTCAAACCAGTGACTAGCAGAGCTGCAATCACCAGCCATACAATAAGCTTCTTATTTATGACAAGCCTACGAAATTGAAAGAACAAAAGAAAATGGACAAATGCAACTCACATTAATTAAATATGCAATACGAGTATATAGCGCGATAAACTCATTGACATCCAATCCAAATCAATCAGATGCCAATTTTCAGCTCAAGTGCCCTTCCAAGTGCTTCGACTGCGATTTTATTGATTGCCAAATAGATTCGATAATCTGATTTCTGATTAGTCGAAATTATGTTTGATTTCTGTTTCTGTTCCGTTTCAGATTCTGTTTTAGTTTTTTGTTTGATTGCTGTTGATTTTACGTGAACATTATTTTTGTGTACACAGCCGATAGTCAGACAGACACTAACAACAGATTCCCCTACTCGAAAAGTGAATACGCCAAAGCAATCGACAACTGCTTCCAAACGTTGCCGAAACAAAACAGATCAACTTTATGTATAATATATGTAAACATATTTTTTTTTTATTTATTTTTTTTTTTTTTTCTGATTGTCTAAATGCCAGTTTTTATAGGGCATGCTTCGGTTTTTATTTTTGTTTGTGAAATTTAAGTCTGATTCTGACTCGGAGTTTCAATTTCACATTTTTGAAACTTTAAATAAAATTAGTGTTTCATTTCAGAGTTCCATGGAACATTAAGAGTAGCATTTGAATAACTTTGTGCTTTATGCCATCATTTTATTGACCAAGCAAATAAAAAAGCGAAACAAAATAAAAGAAAATTCGAGCTTAACCCTATAGTTCTCAAATTTTTTTGCAAAAAAAAAATTATTTTTGGGTTGCTTTCGTTTCAAAAAGCAATGTTTGTTCTGAAAGAATTATATATTCTTAGAGAGTTAGGTTATTTAGGGTCAAATAGTTACCCTGTCTTGGGAAACAAAGCCAAAAAAAAAATGATCACTGAAAAATTTTATTTTTTCGTATTTTTGTTTGTTAACATACAAAAACTAGTCGACGGTGCTACAGTCGAGCAAACTTGACTGTCGGAGACCCCGTACTTACTATGGAAATCAAACACTGTTTAAAATAAAATCTATATTTTCGATCAATCGTTCCTATGGCAGCTATATGATATAGTGGTCCGATCCAAAATCTAAAACAAACTCGATCTGCGTGCAATGAAGACGAGCCTACATACCAAGTTTGGAGTCTCTATATTTTATAGTCTCTGAGATCTATGCGTCAATACAGACGGACAGACGGACATGGCTATATCGACTCGGCTGTTGATGCTGATCAAGAATATGTATACTTTATAGGGTCTGCCACGCCTCCTTCTGCCTGTTACTCACTTTTTTTTTGTGACAAAGTTAATAGACCTCTATACTTTTTTAAAGTACGGGGTCTAAAAATTTAAATTTAGTGCGGAAATGTTTGGAGAAGTGAATAGCAATTTTTTTGCTGGGAGAAACAAAGATTTATATTGAATTTTCGGCATGTAACTTGATTTTAAAACTTTTTCCCCCCATTTCGATCCAAAAATTCTGGAAAATGTTTAAGTCCATTGAAGCGAATATCTGCAGGCGATAAAAAAAATATGTAATTCTTCCATCAACTTCCTTTTGAAGACGTCCAGGACCTTTGGTGACGTTTTTTGAAACTAACTTTGAAATTTTCGCCAACTGTCTCAAACCGGCCTTTTGACGTGAACTCGGCTAAAACGCTTACAAGCACGTTCCATCTTCAGCAAAATATCTTTATGTTAAATGGAGACTTTGCAGCAATACACAGATAAATTTTTCCTTTTATATACGCCAATAAATAATAATTTTTTTCATTATTCGCTTTTGGCACTCCGCAAAAAATATTTATTTGTGGCGAAATTCACAAATTGCGGCATTCAAATGACTTTCGCTTAGCTGTTTTTCTTACTAGAGAAAGCTGCAAAATCGCCAATATTAAAATTTGGGATTTTGCAAAATAGATGAAAAGAGAAAAAAATAGCAAAACGTAATACAAAACACGATTAAGTGTATACTAAACTTAACTCTAGTAACTAGAGGGTTATAGTTCCCAAAGCTGCTTTTAGGAGGGCTAAGTTCAGTATACCACAATTGGGGTGTTCACTTGACCCTAGCAGCGTTGCAGATTGAAATCGTTGCAAGCTTGCTACGAGAGCAGCGCTTTATGTGGAAAGCGTTGAACATAACCACAGTGGGCTGTTTTTTGTTTACATTTTGTTGAATATGTTCAACGCTTTCCACATAAAGCGCTGCTCTCGTAGCAAGCTTGCAACGATTTCAATCTGCAACGCTGCTAGGGTCAAATGAACACCCTAAATATTTATAAACAATAATAATAATAATATTTTTTTTTTTTCGCTATTATAATTTTCTGAGATATGCTCACTTGTTGCTTGTTCAATTCCCAACAAAGGTCATTTTTTTGATAATAAACATTTTTTTGTAAAAACACACAGAAAGACGGGGATATAATTCCTTAGCTTTAGGCTTTATTGTAAACATTTAAGCTGTTTTTAAACTGATTTCTACGTTAGGGTAAGCAAAATTCTTTGCATCGCTCGATTATTTTGATACATTTAATTACATTCCCTACCATTTTATTCCAATGGAAATATTTATGTGGCTTTAGATAATAACCTAAAGTGTGGCAGTAGCTCTGAACTTAGTTATACTGAACAGATTAATTATTTTTTGTATTTGCAATTTAGGATTGTGAATACAATACATTGGGATTTTTTTCTAACCCGGGGCTTGTGCTGGGTTTTTTTTCCAGCTGGGCGAGGGGAGCGAAAAAACAATAATAATAAAAAAATATAGTCACGCCTTAGCGATCCAGGTGTTATTTATTGACTTTTATTGCGACAACTATGATTATTGCGATGTATTCGCATTGTTGAATAAAAGACAAATTTTTGCTCAAATTAGAAAACTTTAAAAAAAAGTGAAAAACTTCCAGGCACAGTAGGGTATAAAATAGTGCATAAATATGATTTATTCGAGAATCGTTAGTTGGAAAGTCATTTTTTAGATAATACTTCGATGACAATGACAATTCTTAATTAAATTTAGAGACCTTTCTCAAGTGCCATGACATTTGAAAATGATCAACTCTGTCTGGCAAATTTGAGGTGGTGGTCTTTGCAGTTTTGAAGCCTTTACAGTCCCCGCGCATCTAAAGGCAAAAGTCCACACATTGAGGCTTATCAGTTAATATTTTGTTATTTCAGATAATGCCGTTCATAAAGATGTGGATTGTGGTCGTAAAACTCGACAGTGCCATTAACAAGCAATTTTGTATTATTAGCGCCGATTTTTTTATGTTCCCATTGCAGTAGAGCAAGGGAAGGAGCAGAAAGTGAAGCACGCGATTCATAGACTCATTTATTAAAGAACTAGTAATTGAATTTGAGTGTTTACCTTCGAGTGGTTCTTAATTCTCTATAAATGCTTGTCATTGTCTGGTTTATTCCTGGCTAAATACTTGATCTAGTCTACTGATTAAATTCAACATATTTCTGCAAATCATCGTCGAGCGTATTTTATGAATGTCGTAAGAACAAACTAATCCATTAATAAATACAATAATGGGTTTATTTATACTAAGTAGAGTGTACCAGATGATATTTCTATATTTTTTGTTTTATTATTGTGCATTTTGATAGCTTTTAGCTTTCGGCATTCGCCATTCATCAATTCTTAAGAAATTCCTCAATTGAAACCCACTTATAAATTGAGTATATGGCTTTATTTAAGCAATTATGATATTCAAGTGGTAAATACTATATACATATAGTACATATACGATATACCTTATCTTTATCAGCTCCTGTGTAACACCGTCACATAAGACATTTAATTTGAAAACAAAGTCAAGTAGTCGAGCACTCGATAAGTCATCGATTCACCAAGTAGTATAAGTAACTAAAACCTTTAGTTACCGCGAATAAAAGTTTCCCTTTAAACAAAACTACAAGTTTTCAGGACATTCCTGTAACATTTACATAAATATCATCGACTTTATCATACATTTTATTGTTAAATGGTAATTCTTAGTTTACTCATTTAACTAAAGGTCTTCGATCTTTGACAATCTACCAAACTCTACATATTCATGGAATCCATATAAAAGTTGTAAACACTCTGTTTTTATGTGTCTGTTAAATATTTAGCACGCAATTAGCGTTAATTGTCGTTTAAAAATTACTATGTTTCTTATTTATCGTTTTTTCAAAATTTTATTTGTCATAAAGATAAGCTGAGAATTTGACTACGTCACGGTTCAACCAATTGGTAAGCTCGTAACCGCATGGAAAATCCACAACTGTTATTAGTAAGCGTTGTAATTCATTATAGCAATTTACTTTTGCCAATTTTACGCCCTTGACATTTTCATAACATAGGTAGTGTAGAACTAGTTGGGTATCTCTATTTTATAAAGTACATTTTGATAAAGTGCTTACACAATATAAAACAGGACATTGTAAAAATATGCATCATTATCACAAAAATCGTGTTTTCTTTTAAATTATGACGGTCTTTTAGTAATTGAAAGATATACTATCGGTTATGGAAAACTAAATAAATAATTCAATTTTAAAAATGATTTCAAAATATTAACGATTTTTTAGGTTCGTAATAGAGGTCTGCATGGATGTACTCATATTGTGAGTCCCATTGAATGCAATTGAATGGTTCTGAATGAGTTGAATGCAAAGC
Source organism: Drosophila recens (assembly GCA_037043495.1). NCBI lineage: Eukaryota > Metazoa > Arthropoda > Insecta > Diptera > Drosophilidae > Drosophila > Drosophila recens. The sequence continues at coordinate 5,591 of JBAMBJ010003542.1, forward strand.
ATACTATGATTGAGTTTATATGTATTTGAGTGAAGTTTTCTTCCAAACGTTCGGCATTCATACGAACTGAGTTCGAATGAACTAAGGTGTAAAAACGATAGGTGACATTGGCATTGTCAAACAAATTCGAATCACTCGAATGTAATATTTCAGTTTAGCTTTTTTTTACGACTTATGGCAAAAATGGATGGAAAAATTAACGCACAAGATCAAGCCAATAATAAGCATGACTTGGTGGCACATGCATAAAGATTTTTTTTCCGCTTTTTTTCCGCCAGCAAACCGCGAAAAAGTATTTTCAGACGAACGAAATTTTGTAAGTGAAAAAGTGTGATTGCCCCAAACTAGACAACGTTAAAAAATAATGTTTCTACATTCAAAAAGGGATTAATCACATACATATATGTATGTTAATACATATTTTATAGTTATTTTAATTTCTGAGAAATAAATGGAGTTTTTTCCTTTTTACGAAGTGCTCATAGTTCATCATATAATTGCAGAATATTTTTCAAAATAAAATTTTTCTGGTTAATTTGAATGAACTCAAACCAATTTCAACTTCTCTGTCATTCACATTCAAGCCTCTACGTTTGAGTGTTAGCCTACTAAGTCTCACACGAGCCTTCATACAGCCAAAGATTTTTGAGCTCAAAATCATATTCACTCGTTCATTTTGAATGTGAACGCTTCATTTGTCATTTTGAGTGCATTCATGCAGACCTCTAGTTCGTAATTTAAAAGAACTTTTTTAAATTCATTATTTGTGGCAATTAGTTTAATTACATTATTTATATTTACATATATAAGAAATTACTTAGTTCATATCAATGGCCGTGTTCACCAGAACAAATCGACAACAGAAAATCGATGAAATTTGCATGATTATTCTGGTGAATTGCAGTGATTAGCAATCATGAGATCAAATTTTGTGATTATGATGACTGAAAATTCATCACCAAAATAGTACGCTGAAATTTTCTGATTGTGATGCTTTGTTATCGAACAAACAAACAACATGATTACTGATTGATTAGTTCTGGTGAACGCGGCCAATGATTTAATAAAAAATGAACATTTAAATTTGGTAAACAACATTTTTACTAAGAATTAAAGTAATAAATTTTTTATAATTTCTTAACTTTTGGGCATATTTTTGCAAAAGTTAAGCTCTGAATTTATCCACGTTTATAGTTATTAAATGAATTCTTAATGATTTCCCACCTGTATGTGTGAAATTACCAATAACAGTAAAAACAAGGGTGGGCGTGGAGTAAGTAATATTTTAAGCCTGCACATCTGTTCCACCCATTTCTCAGCCAGGTGTGTAATTTTCCTACGTAAGAGAAACGGGCAGTAAATTCACTTTTAGTCAAGCTGTTGAATAATCAAAACTAAACTGATCGAATGAAGCACAAATGCTTTTCATTTACCAATTTTTATTCCTTAAGGATGAAATGGATTAAAGTAATGATTGTTATCAAGATCTTACTTATGAGATTATTGAAACTGTTGCAAATATATTTTTGAAAATAAACTACTTGCCTTATTGACACAATTTCAACTCACAGCGAATTTTGTCCAAAATATTATCCATATACATATCTAAATCGGTTTTGTATGTGTATGTTTTGGATCTGGGATGTAGAGCGCATCAGTAACTGTGGGCTTTCAAGCAAAAAATTATGCGAGCCCACATAGCTGACAGGTTTTGAAACGAACTTCGTATTTGATATTATTTTGTTTGTTTTGCTTTTGCATTTATAATTTATTCAATCGAGAGAAAAATGTGCTTATTGCCACGAACGTGCAACAGGGTCAATGCCAATGTCGTGAATTACAGGGCACGGAGGGGCGAAAATGTAAATAGCTAAAAAGAATGAAATACGATAATAGCACGTTTTATAATTATTGAATTTCAAATGCTATTCAATTTGCAGGTCCTACAATCAAAAACAATTTAATAACCCGTACAATGCCCCATAATTTTTGTACGTTAACAATTTTGTGACGATCGACTGATCAACATTGAAAATATACAGGAATTGCAGTAAGCCGATATAATCAATTTTAAATTCTTCATACTTTAATTTTACTGTTGCATAAATACTGTTAAAGATATACTGGATCTCCTTATCGCGTGTACCAAAGTTTACGATCATTATAAAACAATAAATTCTTCTTAACGATAAATAGTATATTTCTTATCTTAATCTTATCGGGGTCCATCTATATTAGTATATGGGCATATCCATAAATGGAAACTGTTAAGCGACACAATAATCCGCTTACCAAATATTTAAGGCATATCGTAAATTTCTTTGTAGATTTTTGAAGATACGACCATATCTTATATAGCTTATACGTGTGTACATATATATCGTATAATGGCCAATTAACCACGGCCACTTTGTACTATAAAAGTGCCTAATTCCAAAGCTTCGACAGGTGCGCAAGATGATAAACTAATGAATATAATTACATTTGCTAAAAAAAAGTGAAGAAAAATAATAGCAAAGAAATCAGTTGGGGAACTATAAAAGTTATAGGTTCTTTCGATAAGAGTTGCAAAATATAATTTTCTTTTCAACGAACTTTTATTACATGTAAGTTATAATTGGTGTGAAATCAAGTTGTAGCAAGTGTTGACCTAGAAAAATACCCTGTAGCATCGAAAATAGAATCTATATAGAACTGACATTATACCGATATTCACGGAAATATATCTCAAAACCACTTGTGAAAGAGATTAAATCTGTCTCATGACTGTTTAATGAGTCAGAGAAAAATTCAAAAGAAGAATGTGTGGATCGAAAATAGAATCTATATAGAACTGACATTATACCGATATTCACGGAAATATATCTCAAAACCACTTGCGAAAGAGATTAAATCTGTCTCATGACTGTTTAATGAGTCAGAGAAAAATTCAAAAGAAGAATGTGTTGAAGAACAATCCAATTTCTGACTAATATACCTTATTAGCACTCCTAGATGCTAGGTATACAATCGCAACACGACTATGATTGGCTGTGATACTCAGGTACAAGGTCTATTTTTCGTGTTTTTCATCTTCGACGTGTTATTGTCGCTATATATCATACAATTTGGTGATAAAGCATTTTACTTTTACAATAGAGACAACATTCTTCTCACAAAACAACAAAGCAACAAAGTCTACTATTTACAGAATCTGCTAATGACAATGTGAAAGAAATAAATAAGGCCCTAAGAATCACTTGCATAGGCTTCATTGTAGGCCAAAACAAGTGCAATTAAGAACCATAAATAGTACAATTGAAACTCTGCAAATTGTATCAAAATAATGATGAAAAAGAATTCTGTATTCGAATTGCGTAAACGTGGTTATTTTTAGTCTTGCTTCACACAGTAGTATGGATAAAAAAAGAGACATTCTTAATATATTCCTACATAAAACCCTGAATATCATTGTAAAGTATTAAACCATCTTAAACTCTCAAGAGTCTAGACAATACATTTCATAAAATATATTAGTTGTTATTGAAGGTAATTCTAGTTTTTTCTTTAAGAATCCAAGATATACAGTTTATCTTCCCTAACTCGAATCACCATTAACCAAAGAAAGGGTTCGAGCTATGGAGATATTCGACTTATAGAGTTATTTTTCTTAAGCTTATTAATTTTACTACCACTCATTTAGCTTGAGTTAGAGAGAAATTCAAGTTATGAAAGTTCGAGTTATGGAAGTTCAACTTTTTTTTTTTTAAATTTGGCATTAATTTATAAGTATATCGACAAAATATCTCCTAAGTCGTTATCAAACACCTTATCTAGACATTAAGAAAACAGGTCTATACGAAATCTAATGTTAGAAAATAAAAATATTAGTTTTTTTTGTTAATTTTTTTTAAGTTCTAATGCTATTTTTTAATATATTATGAGCAGTTTATTCTATGACATATAAACTGTATCTAAGATATAATTAATAATTTGATAGTAATTTCTATACATTTTACGTCAAAATATACTTTCAATAGTTATCAAACACCTTATTTAGGTATTGAAAAAACGGGCCTTAAGGTTATGTAATTGTTGTCTTCTTATTATTAAAAATATGCTTTTTTTGGGAATTGAAAAAAATTTTAAATCAAGGGAAACATGTAAGAATCGAAAAATAAAACTGAACCAACTTTAATTTTTTTCCACAAGTTTAAAATAAATTAACTGACCAAAAATATGTATCGTATGTCAACTTTTGTTGCTGACTGTGTATAAAGTTTACAGAATAAAATTCAACTATTGACGCAGATCAAGAATACTGTTATATGTACATATGTAGATAGAACGAAATTTAACACTTACCTCATTTTTACACCTTTTATTTAAGCAATTCACAATAAAACAAAAAAAAAACAACTCAATTGAGAAAACTATCACGTTTGAGCATTGAACGGTTTTCGATTTCACAGTAAAATCAATAACAAAAAATATGTATTTATTTTGATGGCATTAATAGGTAAATAAATGCAAGCAATAACAGTTAACGCGTTCAAGGGCCGCTTGTCTAAAATAAATTGCAAATTGTATGGGAATACAACAAAAAAGAAGGTGATCGCGAATTGTCAGCACTGTCAAAGACCGGGACTGTTAACCGAGCTGTTAACCGAGCACCTGTCGCGTTTAGCTTCGACTGATGTCGTTGGAGAGCAAACGACGCCGCATTACAACTTTGTTTCGATTCCACTGTTTTATTTATTATATTCTGCCATTTATGTACATACATACTAGATGCAGTTTATTTTACTAACTAACTAACAGTTCTTTATCGAAAGAGTCAGTCACAAACTCACGCACACACCAACACTAATAGTCAGAGAGCGAGAGAGATATTAATTTAAAATTCGCTGCGGTGTGAGAAGCGGCAAAACGAAACCAGCATCGATAAAAGCTGCAAACGAGCATTTGTGTTTGCGTTTGTGTGAGTGCGACTGTGTGTGTGTGTTCATAGATGAGCAAAAAGCAAAGCTTGCGCTAAGCTCATACTATATGTGTGAGTGTGTACGCAAATGAGCTAAATGAGAAGCTTGCAACACTTATTAGATTACAGTCAGAAATTTAACAGACTGTTAAGCTTACAACACAAATTGGGATGTAAATGTGGAGCGTTGATAAAGCTCAGCTTGGAATCTAATAAGTACAAATCGTTCATTTATAATGCAAGACTATCATAACTCAAAAACAGGCAAACTTATGGGTGTGGCGACTCCAAGTTTCGGGTAGACACTTATTGAACTTATACAAAATTATATATGTAAAGTAAAAATAATGTTAATAAAAATTATGTTAATAAAATTATAATTTTTTGAAAATTGTTCCTTAAGTTACTTTTTGTATGTTATAGAGGAAAAAGTGGCCAAAATAGTAATTTTAGCGAATTTTATTTTGCAGTCACTATTTAAATTCTTTGAAGAATTTATTTGCATCCCTACATTTTTTTTAAAAAATCGAGGAAAAAAGTTGAAAAATTTGACTTTTACAAAAACTCAAATATTTTCGAAAATGTTCAATATTTTCAAATTATGAGTTGATATACATAACTTTAGTTTTCTGTGAATACTTTTGATTAGGTTTGTTTTTTAGTTACTTGTAATCGAGGCTTTTGAATAAAGTTGCTTTTTGTGCTGGTTGAAATAAACTGTGAGCCACTGTAGATATCAGTGATGCCAAAAATTTTCCGGAAAAAAAGACAAAACGGCCAACAAAAACAGGGAAAAAAGCTGAAAAACTAAAAAGAAATAGATAGAAAAACAGGCCAAACTTTTTTTTCCTATCTTTTTTGTAATTCAAAAGTTTTAAAGCATCTTCAATGATTTTTTCCTCGGTATTTTCTTTGCCATGGTGCCTATCATCTTTATGTATTTGCCAGGCCATTTATACGAAGGTCAACAAGTTTTGTGTCGACCATAAAATATACATAGGCATATAATTGAAAAATTTTAAAGACGGTTCCTCAATTTAGTTTTTATCAAACTAACTTGGCTTAAAACCCTCACTACTTCTGCATTCGACCATGGCAACGATAGAACGTCTCCATATGGGTAATTCTCCCATGTCGAATTCGACATTCGTACGCATTCAAAGTGAAATAAAACATATACCAAAACATTATTTTTTTGTGACAAAAGGAGAAACTTATAGGTATTGATTAGCACTATAATTGATGCTAAAGTGGATTTTGGGAAATTGTTCGTTTTCAAGATAATTTAAAAAAAACTAAGGCATTCGCACGCGACTCAGATAGAAGTCGTTTTTTCGGCGACCAGTTCTAGCACTGATTTCGGCAAAACGTGAACGTATATTTTGATGCTATTTAATTTGAAATGTAATGTATTCATTTATCTAAAAAGTGCTTTTTGTTTGATTTAAAAATATCAAGAAGTTTTTTTTTAAATGTAATTTGAGTCACTGTCGCATGCGACATGTCGAACGTGACATTTTTTTCCACAAAATATTTTTGTTGTTTCTGTCTCTCTTTTTTTAAATAATATATCGAAACAGCTCGAAAAACTTGTTTTAAATTAAACTTTCAATATATTTCTATGTATTAAAATGGTTTATGTTACAATCTTACTATCTTACTTAGTGTAATCGAAAAAATACAAACGGTCCATTTTGGAAATCAATTTTTAAGAAAATGGACATAAATATAGAAAAAGTGAATTTATTCCAATGTAAAATCTATATGTTCAGCCTATTGAATTTCTTCTAGCGTATATTGCTTAAATAAATAACTTGAACACATTTTTGGAACATAATTGAACAAGATGTGAGTTTTTGAGCAATTTTTCATTTTTAGGCTCGGTTGACATTTCTGGAGAAATGCCCATATTTGTTTGCTTCGGACCAAAATTTTGACGTATTTTCAACATTCTTCCATTTTAAGAGGTGAATTTTGTCGTACTGGGAGAAACTGTTTTCGGATTTATATCGTTTTCAATTTCAAAAAATTCCATAATTACAGTACAGAATTCGTTTTGGAATCAATTTAACTGAATCTAAAAAAAAGCCAGATTTTCGGATAGATGTTTGAGAATTTTCCCGGCTGCAGCAGTTAAAATCCAGATAAATCTATCCGAAGAAGGCCAATTTGGCATCACTGATAGGAATCAAATGTGTGTGTGTGCGTGTGATAATAATGACAACAGCTTTAAATGTGAATTGAAATTAAGTTAAATCACACTAAAATTTGGCTTTAATTTGTTTCACATGCTAACAACAAATGATTTGTATGCCAGGCAAACTGTTCACTTTAACGCCAACAAGTTAAAATTGCTCCAATTGCAAGGTTCATTTTTCTTTTGTTTTGTTTTTTTTTTTGTTTTTGTGTTTAGTTTGTTGTGTTGTTTTGTGTTGTGTTTAGTGTTAAGTGTAGAGTGTTTTCATCAACGCCAACGTCCCATGGGTCCAGCAACCTTGACCGTATATTTGGTGGAACGCCTCTTGGCCTTCTGCTGCTGCTGCTGCTCCTGCTCAATCATCTTGATGGCCGCGGGGCCAAGTGCCACGTACGGCATGTTGGGATCGGGGGTTGTTGGCGCCGGCAACACGCCTCGCGGCATTCGTTGGAAGTTCGGCAGCGGCGTGTTCTTCTTCTCGTGCGCCAGATCCGTGTAGCCCAGTTTGCGTCGCTGCTGCGGCGTGATCTTGCTGCAGTGGCACAACTGATGGATGTGCAACGCCCGCTCCAGATCAAAGTAGCGGTCACAGAACTTGCACTGCTTCCCAACAGCCATCAGCGTCGTGTTGCTCTCCCGTGTCCGTTTGGCCCGGAAGCGCACCTTGAAGTCGTCGTCGTGGGTGCGACGGTGGGCGCCCAGCAAGGACTTAATATGGAACTGGGCGCCACAGGAGCTGCAGCTGTACGTGGGTCTGTGCATGTGCTTGATGCTCAGCTGACTGCGGCGATTCCTGTGGCCCATGGTCAGATGGTGGTTCAACTCGTCCTGCAGGGATCGGCTCAATTTGCCGTCGTCGTCCTCCTCCTCGCCCTCCTCCTCGATAATGTCGCGGGGCGACAATCCGTTGCGACGCGGTGAATGCAAAAAGTCTGCAACGGGTATGGTTTCAAGTTTGAAAAATTATCATCTTTCACACGACGCTTTCTTCTGCCTGTTTCTTCAATAACCACAAACTTATAAGACCCCTTCACCCTTTAGTTACGAAATAATAAGAACAGCATATGTGAAAAATTAATTTGGTAAAAAAAAGTGTTAAAAAACATAATTATAATAAAACCTTATATAATTTGAATAGTACACACTTTAAGATACGTATATCCTTAAAGAATTCAAGTCCTGCTGTGTCTATATCTTTTATAATGGCAATTTTGTTGGGCTAAGTCGAAATCAGGTGATGTTAAGGATGGATTGACTCTTTCGCCGAGCCATAACCCAGTGGATCATCAATAAATAATATAACTATAGAATTGAGAGATGCTATGGATAAAAAATTTTGGACAGTTGTGACAAGAAGAAAATACTTGGAAGAATACTCCTATCTCCGGATGCCGCGTTCTCATTGCTTCTATAAAGTCCCGATGTGTCTAAATGGTCCGGAAAAGGGGTGGATCACACTTTTGCTATGCCATTATTGCCATTATAAAAGATATATACACAGCAGGTTTTGAATTCTTTAAGGATATACGTAGCTTAAAGGGTGTACTATTCAAATTATATAAGGGTTTATTATAATTATGTTTTTTTAACACTTTTTTTTTACCAAATTAATTTTTCACATATGCTGTTCTTATTATTTCGCACATGTCTGTATCTATCTCTGTCGTCGTCGCCCCGAAAGAGTGCGAGTACATCACCTTCTTATAGTTTCATCATGGGCCAAACGACAGTGCCATGATGGAATAAGTATAAGGTGGTCTCGTCGGCTGTCGAATCGTTCGGTTTTAGGGTCCTAACGTTCAGTGCGTGCTTGCTTATTGATGCGAAAGGTTGTGTGCGGACGAATTTATTATACAATTTTAACCTTTGTGCAAAAGAAAAATGAATTTTTGCCGTTTTGTCTGTACAGCTCACAGACAAACTCAAAAAGCTAGAAATAATATTTTTACATATTGTTTAAGAACATTTAAACATAATAAAAAATGTTAAAGCAAAATTGTTAATGGCTGCTAAAAATTTTAATTACGGGGGTGCCACAGAAATCGCTTTCGTTTGAATTTCACTTAAATTTCATAATAATTTAAGTGAAATTCAAGCGAAATCGCTATCTGTGGCACCCCAGATAAGCTTAGCTATAAAAAGGGTTTATTTGAAAATCTAATTTATTTTGAGATTAAGAGCCTAAACAAAGGATTATGTATTCAAAAACAAAGTTTACTTTCAAGTTCATAATTATTTTATTATAGTAGTCATTTTTAAACACTACGCCCCATCAACGGGTTAATAAACGCACTCTATTGTCGTTTGACTCACACTCACTAAGCTGAACCCTTTCACTCGCACTTATTATTAGTAACGTTAAGACCCTACTTTTTGCAGACGAGACCACCTTATACTTATTTTATCTTCCTTCACGCTGTTGTCCTAAGTGAAAGCTACGTGTGTTTTCATCGCGGTATAAAAGTAGTTTACACGAGAAGAGCAATTAAAACTGTTATGTTAAGAGAGTGAGTGGGCGGGTCTTCTTAATTTTGTGTCTCTTTTGCTGTAAGCAGACAGCATAGAACAAAATGGTTATCGAGCTCTGACTGTTACTCACTGGCAATGGTGGAGATCTTTGGGCGTCCAACGTTGATCTTTGTCTCGTCTTTAAGCTTCATCTGCGACGCCTTCTTGCCATGTTTGCGCCTGGAATTGTGGCCACCGCTGCCTCCGTCGCTGGATCGTTGTCCCCGTCCCCGTCGGAGTACGGTGCGAGAGGAAGCTGTCACGTGATTTGACTCGGACAAATAGTTCAGTTTGCGCTCAGCGTCCGCTACGGACTTGACGAATGGCTGCAACTTGATGTTGCGTTGCTGAAGCTGAATCTGTGTGTTAGTTTTGTTATTCTTCATTGTGAATTCTTGGTTTGGTTTATCGAACTTTGTGGCCGGCAAAGTTCGTTTAATGTATGTTTTATTTGTTGTAAAAAGTCTTTAAATTTACGTCAGTTGCACAACTGTAAAATATAAATTGAATAAAAGTAATGTGATTAAATATCCAAAGCATGTTTAAATTCAAATTGCAAATCTCGTATTGATGCTGATGCAGTGTTGAGCAAGTTTCGAATACGCGTTCACACATAGATGGCGCTGCTGCTAATATTTTTCAGAGCTGTATTGTTTAATAGAGTAAACAAACATGAAATATAAAGCAAATTAAGGAATTTGTAATTTTCGTTAATTTTAAAATTGTTCATTGAATTGAATTCAGCAACGTCCAAGTTGCAATTGCATTTGTATCGATATAAACGGTTGGCGTTTTATCTTACGTTACGTTTGTCAATTTGCGCTTACGTTTCTCTTTGTTGCGCTTTCGCGTTATGCTTATTTACGTGCTGTTACTTACGGCTGGCCGCGTGCATTTTTTTTGGCAGCCAACAATCAAGTAATTGCAAACCGCGGGAAGTTAACAAAAGCTTAATATATTATAACATACATATATTTAGCCACGACGCTGTGCAGATTAGCGATTCAACAAATTGTGTAGTGGTACTGTTATTATTGTTAGTGCTGTGGCATTTGGAATATGAGTGATACGCGTGAACAGATTTTGGAGCAAATCAAATTACAAGGCGATCTCGTGCGTCAGCTGAAAGCATCGAAGGAGTCGAAAGAGAAGGTCAGTGAGTAAGACTCCATACATATGGACATACATTCATACATACATACGTATATTCATTCTCGTTGTACGCGTTTGTATACGAAACTAACAAGTTATATGTACTTGCTTAGCAATGCTTTATTTTTTTAAACCCTGTCATTTAAAATCCTGTTGCACATTTATCGAGTATGTACACATGTTATTTGCGTTATGTATTTCATCAGCCTCACGTCCTTGTGTTTGTGCGTATGTATGTAATTTATTGCAAAACAATCGCAAGCAATTCGCGCTCTTGCTGCGTTGGCAGCTTCATTATTGAATTTTATTTTAGACCAACTTCGGTAATTAGATTGCATGCACATAATGGACAGCTTAATTGACAGAGTGGTGGCAGCAACAACAACAGCAACAACAAAAAGGTACTTTCACATTCGAATGCTGCTGTTTGTTGTTGTTGTTGTTGGTATTGCTATCGCTGTAATTGTAGTGTTCGTGCTCGCTCTTGCACTCTCTTGCACTCTCTTTACATATTTGAAATCAAAGTTTGGTCTCTTTGGCAGTCAGTCGATGCATAAATCACAATGAGCTTTTTTCATGAGAGTAATCTCTTCACCTGCAACTCCCGTTGATGATTTTGCCCCTTTTTGTTTAATGTTTAATGTCGTGTTGTTGTTATTGCGATTATTCTGTGCTCATGACCGACTGACTGGCCAAGCAGGAGGCATAGCTAAAACCGGCTTAGCAACAACGGACTCAGTTTCAGATGTCTCACATGTGTGTCTGTGTGTGTGTATAAACAGCATTTAAGTCACAGCAATTGCCTCATTTTATGATTATTTTAATGTCTTGCATTGTATTCAAGAGCGCTGAAATCAGCTGTTGTCAGTGATGCCAATTTGGCCTTTTTTCGGATAGATTTGTGTGGTTTTTAACTGCTTCAGCCGGGAAAAATCTCAAACATCTATCCGAAATTTTGGCTTTTTTAGTTGTTTAGCTTGGTTCCGTGTATTCTTTGGCTTTTCTTCTCTGAAAACTATTTGGCATCACTGGCTGTTACTGCGGCTTGACAACAGTTGCAAAGCTATCGGAATATCGATAATTAAAAACTGGATTTAACAAAACTAGAGATTTATCATGAATGAAAAATATTTGGTAAAATATTGAATACAGATGGGATTGCTCTCTTTTTTTTTTAAATTACTAAAAATTAATAACATTATATTACAGTTCATAGGCAGCCTTATAATAAGCTGCGAACTAGTAAATCAACTGAACTAGTTCGCAGGCATTTAATTTGGGTATTCCGCAAACAGATTAACAGATTTTGATTGTGTCGATCAGCGATAAATGTATGTTTTCGGAATACCCTTAACAGTTTACGAACGAAATGAGTCAAATGCAGAGCTTGTTTGAGATGTCCTTGAACTTGCTCAAGTTAAGTGGCAAGGTCGATGCATCTTTGCTTTTTCAGTGCGTTTCCGTTTCAGTTTTTGTTTCAAGTGCCCAAAAAAAAAAGTGTCAAGTGTTTGGAAACATGTTTCAGTCAACAAGAAAAATACAGTTGAAAACCGGCGGTCAATGGAACGCAATAATAAAGAGTTGCAATTTGTATTATTTTATAGATTTTATGCTTTTTTTCTATTTATTTTCTTCTGCATACACACGCACACACACACACACATCCACACGCATTGGTTTTTGTACATTTGACAATTTCACTTGTTTCGTAACTAACGTTAATTACTTTCAAAATGCAAAAGTTGAAAACTATTTTGAAAGTTAACAAAAAAAAAAAATAAAACTCAACTTTAATCGGTTTGTTCTTTTTTATTGTTGTTGTTGTTTATTAGGTTTGAAAAGAGCAAATGCAAAAACAGTTGTTGCAAAGATTAAAATTTGAAAAGAGAAATTTATTGAGATCCAAAAATGTTGCGTTCAATTGGCCGCCAGTGGCGCTGTAGTGCTGCGTTACAGTGCCGTTGCCTAAACTCTGCTCGCCGGCAGCAGCCGCTGGCGCCATCTAGCGTCGAGCGCGCGTTATCAACATCGGTTGGACAACAAGTCAAAGCACAACAACAACAGCAACAACAACAATTACAAGAACAACAACAACAACAACAAAAGCAGAAGGTTAGCATCTAAGCGCACATACAAATATATTAATATTTACAAATTTACACTCAAAATCATTTTGTATCATTTTTATGCACTTGCAGATCGATGAGGAAGTATCGCGTCTTTTGGCCCTAAAGGCCACACTTGGTGGCGATGCGGCGCCAACGAATCAAAAGTTCACCCTGAAGACGCCAAAGGGAACTCGCGACTATGCGCCACAACAGATGACGCTGCGTCAAGGTGTACTCGACAAGATAATCCAGGTGTTCAAGCGTCATGGTGGCGAGGCCATCGATACGCCCGTTTTTGAGCTCAAGGTATGATTTAAACCAAATGCACTCAAATAATTTCAATGCTAATACATTTCCCCATTCCAGGAGGTGCTAACGGGCAAATACGGCGAGGACTCGAAGCTTATTTATGATCTGAAAGATCAGGGCGGCGAAATCTTGTCGATGCGCTACGACTTGACCGTTCCCCTGGCTCGCTATCTGGCCATGAACAAAATATCCAGCATTAAACGCTATCACATTGCCAAGGTCTATCGGCGTGACAATCCGGCCATGACCCGGGGTCGCTATCGGGAGTTCTATCAGTGTGATTTCGATATTGCCGGCACCTATGATCCCATGCTGGCGGATGCCGAGTGCGTTAAGATTGTTGCCGAAGTTCTCGATACCCTTGACATTGGTGACTATGTGATTAAGCTGAATCATCGCCAGCTTTTGGATGGCATGTTCGAGGCGTGTGGCGTGCCCGCCAAGGATTTCCGTGCCATCTGCTCGGCAGTTGACAAGCTGGACAAGGTAACAACCCACTTTAAAAAGTATGAAAATACTTTACTAACATCTGTTGCTCAATTGCAGTCGCCGTGGGAGGAAGTGCGCAAGGAAATGGTCGATGAGAAGGGTCTGGAAGGCGCCACGGCCGACAAGATTGGCGAGTATGTGCGTCTGAGCGGTGGCAAAGAGCTCGTCGAGCAGCTGCTGGCGGATCCAAAGCTCAAGGCGGTGCCCAATGCGGTCAAGGGACTCGAGGGAATGCAACTGCTGCTCAACTATTGCACACTCTTTGGCCTGGAGTCGCGCATCAGCTTCGATTTGAGTCTGGCCCGTGGCCTCGACTATTACACGGGCGTCATCTACGAGGGTGTACTCAAGGCTGAGCCTGGCGCTGTCGCTGGTTCACCCGCTAAGGCCTCGCCAGTTGCGGAGAACGGCAAGCCAGTGACGGATCAGGGCAGCGGCACCATTGGATCTGTTGCCGGCGGCGGACGCTATGATAATTTGGTTGGCATGTTCGATCCACGCGGCAAGGCTGTGCCCTGTGTGGGTGTCTCCATTGGCGTGGAGCGTATCTTTGCGGTGCTGGAGGCGAAATTTGCTGCCGGCAAAGTGAAATTGCGCACCAACGATGTGGAGGTGTATGTGGCATCCGCCCACAAGGGTCTGCACGAGCAGCGACTACGCGTGCTGAATCAGCTCTGGGATGCGGGCATTAAGGTACGTCATCTCTTTCTTTCCACCATGAATCCCTAACCAATTCAATCCATGTGCAGGCGGAGCATTCCTACAAGTTGAATCCCAAACTTTTGGCCCAATTGCAACATTGCGAGGAGCATCAAATACCATTGGCCATCGTCCTGGGCGATGCGGAGTTGGCCCAAGGTGTGGTCAAGCTGCGTGAGGTGACCACGCGGCAGGAGTCCACTGTCCCGCTGGCGGAGCTGTCCAACGAGATTCGTAATCGTCTGAAGGAATAGCTGAAAACGCTCGACGCTTCTGGCCACTCCTCACAACGTCTGGATATTACAACTACATATTGATGATGATTTTTTTTTAATTATTGCCTAATTTATCAATGCATCAATAGTTTTTTTTTTTTTAATATATACTTAATTTGTTTTTATGTACGATTTGTATTTGTATTTGCTCTCGCGTTGAGACACCATGTGCTACTATATTATATGAAGCTACCATTAAATGTAGGAATAAGTTAAAGACAACTTGTACCAAAACTGGAGACTAAAAATAAACTGCAACGCAAACGCATTCGCATTTAAACAAGCACAAACTTCAACTTGTATTAAGTCGGGAAATACGAAACATGTGCGTTCTTTAAGATAATGTTTCTCATTTTTATTTGTGGATGTTCTCTAAATTAAAGAGAGAGAGAAAGGTGATAAAATAAAAAGGTTTTAAATTAAGAATACAGTGGATTTTAAAACGATAAATCTTTAAAGTTCTCTAAAGTATAATCCAAAAAGTTCTACAGAGATTATTCCAATAAGAGGATTTAAACGGTTTTAAAAATCAAAAAATCCTTAATTATTTGTTAATGTGTTATAAAGAGAAGGAACCAATAGATTGGCAAACATTTAAATGGTTCTTTAGAGAAGAATCGAATGGTATTAATAAAAAAAAAACAATGCATACAAATTCCAATGAGTTTCATACAGAAAAATTCCATGGATTCTATGGAGAAAAATTCAAGGGGCTCTTGAGTATGAGTATGAGTATGAGTTCATAATCGTATATTGTATATGGGTTATATAAATTTGAAATTAAAAATTATATGAGGACGGTTCCAAAGGGTTATAAATATAGAGAAAAATGCAAAATGTATTTAGAAAATATAAGTTTTAAGACATTTTTTTTTAATGATTATGGTTAACTTCTCAGAGTTAAATGCTGAAACTATTGATGGGATATTTAACACATTTTCCCGACAAAAAAAAGTATTTTGATCATCGTTAAAAACTACTTTTCTAGGGTAATTGAAATCGAATATGAGGTTAAAAATAAAGTTAAACTACATTTTTTTTTTTAAATATGGGATGACCAGAGTGAACATTTTTTTAATTTTCTTAATTTTATGTGTTAACATAAAAAAATCGCTCTGAAAATTAAAAATTTTGCTGTTCGACTAAATGGGTTAAATGGGCCAAGATTATAAGCTCCAGACTTGACACCACTTTTAAGTACCGATAAGTCAAACGAACTTGAGTGATTCAAATTGTGTTTTTATTTTGTTGACTGATTTTTGCAGCGGTTGGCGGGCGGCGCTGAGAAGGAGAAGCTGCAACCACAACAAAAGCAAGAAGAGCGAGGAGAGCAGCAAGTGCCGATTGAAGGAGCAACACAAGATGCCGGAGACATTGCCAGCGACGGCAACGGTGTCCGCCAGCAGCGTCGATTGCACGGTTGCGGTGCTTAAGGTGCCCACGCCCACCATGCAACTGCCGCAGGCGTGCAATCTCCAGAGTCTGGGCCTCATCATGGAGCCCAACAACATTAACATTGAGCTAAATCCCGCGGCAACAGCCTCCGACTTCAAGGTAAGTCCAAAGTCATCTTAACAACAATGCTACTGTTGATACTATATGTAAGGTCGACTTTTCGACTTTTTTTTTTCAAGTTTTGTATAATTAATGAATTGAATGATATTTTGCATTATGTATGAAATGATCTGACGAAAACTGGAATATAAATGCTCGAAATGTAATTTCAGAGTTGTCTAATTGATCTACAATGTTCATTGGTTACAATGTTAAAAAGTTATTGAAATATTTTTTTACCATTACTACTATCTATTATCTAATTCAAAACCGATTTTTCGTCTATAATGCAATTTAAACATGATTGATTGTACATCAGTTATAGAATAATTTTATTGTTTGATTTAATAGAATTTTTGAAAGCATTCCGATATAATTTCGAATTTAGAGTTGACGGTCGATTGATTGATAATACGTTTTAATGATCCGTTTTGATAATGAAACAGAAATACTTGATACTGAAAAATATTCTGATTTTCAGATATTTACGTTTTGTGGAAGATTTCTCATGAGTTGAATATTTTTGTTCTATCGGATTTAATCTATTTATCCTCTGCTCATTTGCCAAAGCCTGAATTATTGGTCAGAGAATTCAACTCCCTCATGACCTTGTCACCTCTCAACATATCATTTTCTATTTATCTTTCTTTTGGCTTAACGAGAAATTTCTGTGTCGCTTAGATTTAGATACGATGATGAACATCGTACTCTTAACTATAGTGTCATCCAATTCGTGTTATCAGCATCAAAAATAAGTAGATAATAATCTAAGAGTATTTATCTCGATTTTATGCAATATGACTTATTTTTTAAAATATATTTTCTATTTTGGCCGGACAATTACTTGACTAACCGTATAAATTTTTCTTTCGATTTCTACTGACGATTTTAAATATGTTGTATGTAGCTCTGTCCCCCTTTGTCGCTTTGCTGCTGCTCATATTGCCTCTCTGTCCGTTGCGTAATTTAATTATGCACACGAAAATGTCAAACGGTCGCGGCAGCTCCTCGCATCGCATCGTTTTTACACTCGAATTGAGTCCTGTTGCCCCTGTGCCTGTCCCTGTCCCTGTCACTGATGGCTCGTCCTGGCTGCCACTGCTGCTCCTGTTGATGATGATGATGATGATTACGTTGATGATGATGATGATGCTGCTGCTTCTGCTCCTGTGGTCGCCGCATTTTTCATGCTTCAGTGCGTACAATTTGTTTGTGGATGGGGAGTGCTGAGAGTAAAGGGGGAACAGCGTATGCCGTTGCCTCATTTAAATGACCTAACCCAGGATGCGTTCCTGATTTTGACAGCCAGTCAGCCAGTAACAGCACAGCGCGTTCTGGCTAATACAGTTTTAATATAAATTTCATTTAATTTTATTTCGTTTCGTTGCGTTGCGTTGCGACTGTCCAACATTTTGAATATGTTGTTGTTGTTGTTGTTTCTCTTGTGTCATCCTTCGTTGTGTTCGTTGTCTTTGTCGTTGACATGTCACTGACATCACAGTGTGCACCGTGGTTGGCATGTAATTAATAATGTGGCATGTCAGTTGACATTGACTCAAAAACTTGGCAATTTAGTGAAATCTCGACAAAGACATAAATATTTGTAATAATCATACAAATAGTAAGATTTATGTCTATAGATCAAATTAATAGGTTTTCATATTCTTAAATTCTTTTGCCTAATTCTCAAGCCTAATGTCATCTTTGAGAAGCCAGAACCAGTTGTGAATTATTGGTCTCAAGAAGTGAAAAAAGTGTAAGATTTTTGTTCCTTTTTTAAGAGAAAAAGATCTAAGATCTAAGATTTTTATTCTTATATTAAGAACTTAACCATTTTTAGAATAATATTCTTAGTTTTAGTAATTTGGTCTTAAAATGGTCTTATATTAAGAACAAAATATTTAAATTTGAGAATTTTATTCTTATATTAAGAACTTACGATTTTCAAGATTAATATTCTTAGTTTTAGTAATTTGGTCTTAAAATATTCTTATTTCAAGAACAAAATATTTAAGATGAATGTTCTTGATTTTAGAAAGTGGTCTTTTTTTCAGTGTAGGAATTGTCAGAAAAACACAAAGCTAAAATTAATTTGGTTTCTGAATTTGAGATATACTATTTTCTGATAAATGAAAAAAATTTAAAAGGTTGTATGTACCCATTAAATCTTTTGATAATCTTTGCAGAAAGTACAGAAATACATATGTTTTACTAATTCAGGCAGCCATATTTGTAGGAGCTTACAATTTATAGATTAAATTAAATTCAAATCAAATTTATAGAAATAAATATAAATCCATAAATAAATTAAAAAAAAAACATAAATTTATTAAAATGAATTGATAAAAAATTAAAATTGTTTATTTAATTTGAATTTGCTCTACTAAGTTAAATGTTATTCTGCCCACTGTGCAGTGCAGTTGTTGCTGTTGCTGCTTCTTTTACTCTGTGGTGGTGGATCGATGGAATGGGATGGGATCGGGTTTAGGTATGGGTTTGGGTTCGGGATTGCCCCTCATAGTTGACGTTGCCCTGCAGTTTAACTCTCAATGCATATGTGTGTTCGTGTGTGTGTGTGTGTGTGCAGTGATTTGTTGTAGGGTGCACTTCAAAAACGCGGCTTGTTTGTCAGCACCAGCCAATCGATGGGGTGAGAGTGAAAGAGAGTGAGAGAGCGAGGGTGACGCTGGTGTGAAGGGGTGGGGTGTTGGTGCAGGGTGTAGTGGGGTGGTGAGGGAAGGGGAGGTGCAGTCAACCGGCCAGTTTGAGCCTGATATCATTCAATGCTTCTAATTTACGGATTAATGAAGGCGCAATTTTACATATTGAAATTTTTCGTTGTGCGCTCGACGATCGTGGGAAGCGATTAGTGGGCCGTGGCCGTGACAGTGGCAACTGTCACTGCCTACCCCTACCTACCCCCCCCCCCCTCTGTCACCCTCACACTCTCTTTAAATTTCCTATGCTTCGGCTTTTGGCATTGATGGATTGCCACATAAATTTGTGATTTGCTAAGCTTGATTTTCCATTTGCTCTCCTTCAAAATGCAACAAACTTAATTTGTATGAATATTTATATGTGTATACGTATGCTTGTGTGTGTTCGTGTGTGTGTGTGTGTGCCACATAACGCATCAAGTCATTGTGGTTTGGGGGGGGCGGGGATTGCATTTGAATTTGGGGTTGTCGCTTGTGTGAAATTAGTGTTGCTGCTGTGTCGTTGTCGTTTGTTGTTGGTTGGTTGGTTGGTTGTTGTCCTAGGTTGTGGCTGCAACATATGTATTTGCATAATTTCAAGTGTGCCGCGTGGGGAGAACAAACTGAGTTGTTAGCATTGAAACTGGGTTAGCTTCTGGGGAGGAATATTTCCCACTCCTTCACATAACATCTTCTAAGGTCCATTTATTTAAATGTCTCAGTCTCAGTTCGGTCTCAGTTAACAAATCCTATATGAACTGAAAATACTTAAAATTTGTATTCGTAGTATTAATTTGTTTAAAAATATAAAAAAATATATACAAAATAATTGAAATTGTATTTGATAAGTTAAAGCATTAGCCTACAAATCTACGCATTAATCAATTTGATATCTCTATTAGTTTAGTTGTTATAGCTGCTTAAAAAATATGCTAGGGGATGGTTAAAATGGTTAAAAATGTATTATTTAACTAGTCTACATTATTCCATAATTCACAAATTATAAATACTAAACAAAAAAAAATACTCAAATATTAATAATAATATAATATTAATTTAATATTATTATGTTAATTTATAAAATAATTATATATCATTTACTATTGTCTTTTTTTAAGTAACTACAAGCATTATTAATTTGATACTAAACTCAAAAAATAATCTCAATATTATTGGAACAACATTCGAACTCGCAACTCTTTCCGATAAAATCTTCTTACCCCTTCGCTCCCGCTATCAAAGCTGCTTTAGATCATCATCTGTCCTCCGTCAAGTTTCAGTTTTCAGATTCGCATTTTGTTCAGTTTGCAGTTCAACGCCTCTGAAAAAAAGCAAAGAAGAGAGAAAAAAAGGAATACAATAAATAAATAAGGCGAACGGAAGTCAGTTGCTTAGTGCAAACACTAATAATATTAATAACGATAATCGCAATGAAAAGAATCTGCCAATCCGATTTCAAGTCATAAATACGTAATGCATTCCCCTCACACTCCCTGCCATGCCCATTGATATGTATCTTTTGTGAACGAGTGCAAGGGAGACAGCTAGATTGAGCGCTTCCAGTGGCGGGCCACGCGTCGACAGTTCCTTATCTCGGGTGACCAGCGCGCCACGTGCGATTGCCAATGCCAATGCCAATTCCATTCATGGGCCATAGTTTTTGGCACGTATGTATGTATGTACATATGTATGTATTCATATGCATTTGTATGACAACCCTATGGGACTTGATGACGTGCGGTGAGCTAAATCTATTTGTGTTCATGTAGTAGAAATCACAGCAGCTCGTTTCTGTATAGTTTTCGGCATAGTTTATTTCAATTTTGCTTATTGTCCAAGTGCTCTGCAGTTGCAGAAACTGTTGCAGCTTGTTTCTGCATAATATTCAAACCTGATACCATCTTAAAGTTATCTACTGTGAGTAAACAACGTACAAATTTCGCAGCATCGCAGAGCCCGACATTGCACAATTTGAATTACATGCAGAATCTAGCAGAATCCTGCGACATTACGGTATTAGTAGCTACCCAAGGCTGCAAGGAATTCACTCACCTCATCT
>JBAMBJ010003544.1:0-17052 GCA_037043495.1 Drosophila recens
TACTTATTCCATCATGCTGTCAGGCTTTTAGTCCCGTTCGTCGCTTATCGCATCGCATTATCTGGCAAATTGCATTTAAATGGATGCGCCATCAGTTAACAGTTATATGCCGCATGCCACCTGTTTATCTGTTATTTGTCGCATGCGATTTGCTGTTAAATAAAAATAAACATATATATTTAAACTGCTTTTGTTTGTGTGTGTGTGTGTGTGTCGATGGCTCGTTAACTTTAAACTGCACTTAAATAGTATGACCAGATGATTGATCTTCGCAAAAGCGCTGCGCAGTGTGACCGTTTAGCACAAAAGCCGAAAATACCAAAATAGTATATACAAATTAAAATTGCCATTCAAATTGCAACTGCGAAATGTAGATGTGTGTGAGTGTGTTTGACAGTGATGCCAATTTGGCCTTTTTCGGATAGATTTGTCTGGAAGATCGGATTTACATTCATATAAATTTCCTGGCAAATACTTAAAGTTAATTGGCACTGGAGAGAAATAATCTGACGAGGTAAAAATCATAAAAGATGCCTTGAAACTTTAAAATTAACTTAAATAAAAAATATTGTCCTCTTTTTCTGTCTTTTTTTAACTTTTCAGCTTATTTTCCATTCGTTTTCTTCTTTTTTTTTAGAAAAATAACTGGCATCACTGGTGTTTGTATGTGGACAGCAAAACCAAAAGAAAATGATAAATATGCACAAGTTTGGCTTTGTTTGTTTATGGACGCAAGCGACTACAACTACTGCATTATCAGTTGCATAATGCAATGCAGCACTAATTGCATTTAAATGGATCAGTTAACAAGGTCGCCGCACGCGATTTGCTGACACTTTAAACCAACATAAACTCAAATATTTGCAGTTTTGAATGGCCGCTTACCAGTGTGACCAGATATTGAATCTGCGCGGTTGCCACAATTGGTACATTTGTAACAAGACTGGTAAATTTATACCAAAACGGGTACATATTTGATTCGATGGTACACTGGAATATTTTTGTTTTTCCAAAATGGTATATTTTAAGCGTAGTAATTAATTAACACTTTATATATTAATTTTTTTTAATTAGTCATATCCTTACTCGAAAATCGTCAATTTTTCTTACCAAAATTGGTACATTTGTAACGAGACTGTTGAGTTTGTACCAAAACTGCAACATATGTATATGTTTGATGGTACATAGGAAATTTTTGTTATTTTTTCAAATATATACTTTTTGCTTAGTTGTTAATTCACTTTTTATATAATAAATTTTTTTATTTATTCCTTTCATTCAATGGATAGGTGTTTAAAATAGGGTACATCTTATTCAAAATTTGTTCATTATTCCCACATGCAACTTTGTTGATATGCCAAATCAGTCGATAGGGCACTGATCACTGTTGATCACTGTTGCCAGATTTGTCCGTTAAAAGAAGACAGAATTGAATAAATACAAATTTCAAGAAAAATGTTTAAAGCATACTTTTATTTTATTTCTATGCATTTTAATTTAAAAATGAATTAAAGGAACGCTATAAATCACAAGCATTATTTTTTTTTTTTAGGCTTTTTAATTATAATTTCTGTATTCAAATCTGTCCTGTTTTAATAGACACTTTCTGGCAACACTGGCGCTGATCTCCAAATAAATATTAATCAGTGTGACTGTAAATGAAAACAGCTAAAATGCCAAACGGCAACGGCAAGTTTCCAGCTGAAAATATGGTTAAAATAAATATGGGTAAAACAACAAATAAGCGTACTTCTGTTATAGTTTTTGTGGTTTATCTTGAAATGAGTTAACTGGCGCAAGAAACTGCAACTGCAACTGATGCATCATCAGTTTTGTGTCGCAATACTTCGCAAAGATCGCTGACTTTATTTATATGTATGTACATAAGTATGTATTATTGTACTTTTTATGCTGAATTTGTGCTGATCTATGCAGTTCAAAAAGTGTTGCCACCCACAGAAGCGCAGTCGGAATCGCAGCAGCACTGATGAAATTAACAAATACTCACACATGCTGATATTTTCGTGTACAACATTTAGTACAACATTTAAAGTCCATTTTTGAGCTTAGCTCAGCTTTAAATTGATGACACACTTAAGCGAAAGATTGAAGTACACTGCACAAAATTTCCAGGCGAAACACGGCTGTCACTAGGACGACAATAAATGCACCGTTTTTATATAAAATTATTTTAATTTAATAATAATACTTAATTACATAATTCGAAAAAGTTTTTATAATTTTTTTAATTTAATAATCAATCAGTTTCTTTATTAGTCTTATAGAAATCCAATAACGTTACCATAAAAGCTAATTAATGTCAATTTAATAGTAATAAAGAATTTTTTAAAGACAAATTTTTGAAAACGATTAAAAAAAGTGCTTTCATATTTTAACTTTACTTAAAAACTAAATAAACCAAAATTAAGAAAATTAATACTTTATTCAATATTCTGAATTAGCGGTAAATATTTATAGTCGAAATATTTAAATTAAAAATAAATTATTACCATTTGGCTGAATTGTACCCAAATTGCCACCTCTTATGTACCCATAACTGCTTAAAGAACATTTGTACCATTTGGCTCAATTGTACTTATCATGGGTAAAAGTACATTCGTACCATTTGGCTCAATTTTACCTATTATCGCCTTAAGTGCACTTGTACCATTTGGCTGAATTGTACCCAACTTGCCACCTCTTATGTACCCATAACTGCTTAAAGAACATTTGTACCATTTGGCAACTGTTTTGTACCTATTATTGCATTAAGTACCATTTGGCTCAATTGTACCCAATATGGAAACCGCAGTTCGCTATGCGATGCATCGTTTTAAATGGTCTGGTCACACTGTTAATTAAACTGGCATCCAAATTGCACAGCTTCCGGATTGCAATCTGAAACTGAAACTTAGACAAAACACGTTGAAGATAAGGCCCCGAAACTGCGCCATATTGGCCAAAACACGAACATCACTTTGGTTTCTTTGCAGTGCAACATTTCCGCTGATTCAAAATGCAATAAACAAAAAAAAAACAAAGAAAAAATAAACAAAAAATAAATAAATAAAAAATGCTGGTCAGCAAATTGTTAAGCCCAAGGTTTTTGGCAGGTAAATGTATATTTTGTATGCTATTTAATAATTTTAATATTTATATTTATTTTTCTTTTTTGTGGCACACATACGGAAACGAAATGAAAGTGCAGATTGAGTGCGAAAATTGGGTTAGCGATGAGATGTGAGTGTGGTGAGTATGCAGCTGTGGTGGAGGTGGTGATGGAGGAGGGGGAGTGCTGCACAGTGGGAGCCGCTATAACAGCTGCTTTTAATTAAAGCAAAGAAGCTAACTTTTTGCCTGTCTGTATTTTCCTCTGTATATTATGGAAATTTATTTTAGCCAGAGATTAAAACCCTAACCGAAGCCGTAACCTTGAACCGGTAAATAGCGATTGAAATTCATAACCGTAACTGACACCGTAACCGAAAAAAAATTTTCATTTGACCGAAACCTTCAAATTGAAACTCTGTAAAAAAGTAACCGTTTTGTAACCGTTCCATTTACTCGTACAAGGGTTAAAAAAAAAAACAAATAAAAGCAAGGTGCAAAAATAATCTGCATTTTGTTGTCTTATGCATGTTTAGATTTTTTACGACTCATAAGTTTTGTTTGCGATCTCTGATATTTTGTTATTAGTTTTGTATTTTATTTTATTTTTGATTTTCTTTTTTATTTTTCATTTTTAATATGGATTTTTGAATTTAATTTTTTATGTTTATGTTCATGACACTGAATAAGCGCAAATAAAATAAATGTGTTAAAAGCTATAATAAAAATTGTAAAAATGTAACTAAAATATATTTATGTTGTTAAGCTGTAAATATTAATTTTTGAAACTAAATTGATATAATTTTTCTTTCTTAATTTTATTTATTTGAATTTTTGAATATTCGTTTACATACAAATCTTTATAATTTTTTAAATTGTTTGTCAACCGAAATCAAACCGGTATTACGAAAACGAAACATACAAAGAACCGGAACCGTTACGTAACCGATAAATAAAAATTTTTGCGTAACCGATAACCGATAACCTAAATGCAAACATAACCGAAACCGTAACTGAAACCGATATTTGATTTGGTTTGATACCCTAAGAGTTCAATAAAATTATCGGTAAGATGATTGAGTATTTGTAATCGAACAGATCAAAAGAAAAACCGTATTCGACATTTGAAATTTAAAAAAAATAAATGCTTTGTGTTTTTTTGGCCCACTGTGCGCTGAGGTGAAGTATGTCGAGGTGAAGAAAAGGGGTGGTGAGTGAGTGTGTGTGTGTGTGTGTGTGTGTGTGTCTATCCAACTCAAGTGCGTGCAAAATTGCAGCGCAGCTTTTTTTGATGTTTCGAACACGATTCTGCAATGTCAACAATTGCATATGTCTATTTTCTTCTTTCTTCTTTCTATTTTCTACGCTGGAATTCTATATGGCTCGGCGTCTGCTCGAATTCGAAGTCAGTCGTCGATCGAGCTTAAACACGGCGAGTTCCCTTACAACTCTGCATCAGAGACAAGATAGAGAAAAGTCGAAAAATCAACTGAAATTATGAGATTGAGATTGTTGTGGTTTATATCGCTGTGGATCGCCTTGAGCTGTGCTCAGGATGCGACCGTTGTCAGCGGCGATGCGGCAGCTGCCACCATTGAAGGATTAACCGATGGCGCGGACAAAACCAACTCCAATTCCAACTCCACCACGACAACAACAACAACGGAGGATAGGCCACGGTTTCCCAGACCCGATGAGGTGAGTTCATATTTATAGCAAGTTTATACAGCAGCTTAAACGGGTTTCACCAATTTCGTGTTAACTAACAAAGTGCTTAAAATTGACACTTAAATATGTATGGCATAATAATAATAATAATTTAATTAATTAAATTAAAATTGAAAAAAAATAATTAAAATTTATAATTTTAATTGGCTAATTTTTTTCAAAATATTTCAATGTGCAGTGTGTGTTTTACAATTTACGACGGGCTTAATTAAAATCGAATTTATTTAAGGGGTTACGCCCACTTGTAGCGCAAGAAAACTGATAAATTTCGTGAATTTTTCTTATGAAAAATGTCAAATAATTTTGTTAAAGAACAGTATAAACTAGTGTTTCATTGAAGGATCTTAAAAAATATTAATTTTTACAAAATGGCTTATATTTCGAGAAAAACGTTTTAAAAGCTTCAATTTCAGTCGTTTATAAAAAGATTCCTCTCTTTCAACGCTCCTATCTCATTCAATTTTGTTCGGATCGACTTGTAATTTTTCTAGACGTATTCTCAGATATTTTTACTTAAAAAATTACAAAAAAAAGTAAGCCCCTAATCAAGTTGGAAAATAACATCAGAATAAAAAGAAATCCAAGAAAAGAATGCCAAAAGTTTCACAATTTTTTTTTTAACTCAAATTTGAGTTTTAATATGTTTATTTTTTTAATGTGTATTACTAAAATTCCTTAATTAAGTTGAAAAAAATCGGTATTGCAAGAAAACCAAAAAATGAACGCTAAGAACCCGCCAATATATTATTTTTACACCAATTTTAGCCTTTTTAATCGCTAAAATTTGACATATTTAAATATCTTTCATTTTTAAAATGTGCACTGCAAATACAACGTAATCAATTTGAAAATAAAATATCATGTAACAACACAACCAAAAAATAAACGCCAAAAACCCGCTAAAATATTATTAATACATCAATTTTAGCTTTTTTTAAACGCTCAAATTTGACATATTTGAATATCTTTCATTTTTAAAATGTGTCCCACGAATATTCCGCAATAAAGTTGAAAATCTAAAATCAGTATAACAAAAAGCCAAAAAATTAACGCCAAAAGTTGCACAATTTTTTAAACGCTCAATTTTGAATTTTAATATGCTTATTTTTTAAATGTGTATGACAAAAATGCCTTAATCAAGTGAACTGTATTCTAAATGTGTATGAAGGCAAATACTTTAACACTTTGGGAGTGTACGAATAAGTGTTGAGCAGCGGTGAGCATGCATGGACTCCGGGAGCCAGCGTGCGGCTCCCAACTTTATTACTGCTCATTTTGCGCCTTGAAGTCGCACAAAAGACACGCAAGCAAATTGCCAACACTGTAGATCAGCGGTGGGCACGCAGTGGCTCCGGGAGCAGCGGCTGCTCCCAACCTAGGTAGACTGTAATTTTCGTGCCCACCGCTGCTGTCGATTGTGCCATCCACATCTCTGACTGGATCTCTCTCGCAGATGCTCGCCCAGGTGCCGCCGATAATGCCACCGCGCAGCGGGATTCCCACCGTGGACGCGGCCTACCTGATGTTCCCGGCGCTGAGCAGCCTGCTCCGCTGGGGCAGCCTCTTCCCCGCCCAGTCGATACTCGGCGCCGTGCCGGACACGCTGCAGTCGCCCTCGGCTGCCGCCTCCAAGGTGGTGCTCGTCCTGGCCGACGATGCCGCCACCAATGGCCAGAAGTCGCGTGTCACGCGTCAGAATCCAGCGCCAGCTCCGGCACCGTCGCCAATGAATGCTCCGGCCATGTTCCAACAGCTGTTGAGTCAGATGCCGCCCATGCCACAGCCACCGAATCTCGGCCAGATGATGGTGGGTCAGAGCTGGCTGCCCGAGGGGCTGGTGGGTCAAATGCCGCCAATGCCATCAATCCCACCAATGCCCGGCATGGATCAGTTCAATCTGGGCCAGACCATGTCCAGTTTCGGTTTGCCTGCGCTGGATGGCCTCCTGGGTGCTCCGGCTCCAGTTCCAGCTGCAGTTCCAGCTGCTGATGCCAAGTCCGCCGAGCCGGATGCACCTGCTCCGGCTCCTGCTCCGGCGCCCACGCCAGCTGCTCCAGCGACTCCCTTGAATTTCGCTGGCTTCTTTGACGGCACCAACAACATGCTGGGCAGCGCCTTGTCGGGCTCACTGCCGCCCGCTGCCACGCCGGCTGGCTTTATGGCCGGACTGAGTCAGTTCTTTCCAGGCGGCGCCGCTCCGCTCGCCCAGGCGGCCTCGCAGATCTCGGAGGTGCGTGTGAGGCCGGAGCAGCAGCTGCAGCAGATGCAGCGGAGGCAGCGCGGCATCGATGTCATCAGCTATCGGAATCCACAGCAGGCGGAGGCGCAGCTGGCGCAGCTCAAGATCAAGTCGGCGCTGCAAATGGAGCAGGAGCGGGAGAAGGAACAGAAGCGGGAGAAGGAACAGAGGAAGATTCAGGAGGATCAGGAGCGCATGCCTTTGCTGTGGTTCCGCAGTCGCAACAACCAGGAGGCGGGCGATCTGCAAATCGAATCCAAACTGCAGGCCTTTGAGCGTCAGGTGATCACGGAACTGAAGCTGTTGCAGCAGATCGAGGGATTGGCCCGTGAGATGCGTGCCAATGAGATGGGCACGGGCACACCGAACTACAAGCTGCGCTATCCCCTGAGCCGGACGCCCGTGCACAAGATCACCCGGGCGGACATTGAGCGTGCGCTGCGGGATGACTACGTGCGCCGGCTGCTGCACAAGGAGGCGCAGAGGAAAACGCAACGCGAGCTACGCGTGGGACGCCAGGCGACGACGTCCATGATGGAGACGCCGCTGTCCAAGGAGGACATTATTAACGTGATGGCCTATGCCTATCGCATGGCCGCCAACGCGGACTCCGACGCGGATCAGAAGCAGGACAAGATCTATGCCGCCTATCGGGCGGACAACTCGCAGCTGGGACAACAGCAGCTGGGACAAATGATGCAGATGGAGGATCAAGCCAAGGTAAGACTCTCAATGAAGACTGCGATTCTATAGATCAGCGGTGGGCAGCCGCTTGCTCCCGGAGCCACTGCGTGCCCACCGCTGCTATAGACAGACAACAACAAAAAAAACTACAACAAGCTGAACACACAAATTTACACAAAAATACACAAAATACAAATTACAAAGCAACAAAAAAATATTACAAAAATATAAAAACTACCGAAATACATACAACAACAAAAAATACAACAACTAAAATACATATTACAAAAATATAATAACTAAAATACAAATTCCAAAAACAAACTTATTACAAAAATACTAAAATTACACAAAACACACATGACAAACCAGATCAAAAAGATACAAAAACACAACATTTACTAAAATGCAAATTACAAAAAATACAAAATACAATACAAAAATAAAACAAATACAAATTACAAAACAAAACTATTACAAAAATACTAAAACTACAAAAATACATATTACATTGATACAAAATTAACACGAATACAAATTACAAATTACAAAAAAAAGTTATTACACAGATACAAATTCACTTGCAAAATTAACAAAAAAAAATAATATAAAATCGTCGTTGACAGGAATTATATTAATCGGTTAGAAGTAAACATTTTAACTATATTGTTCTTTATCAATTACTAGTTTTTCTTAGAATATTTATTTAATTGATACGAGCAATATTAGATTCGCTGATAGATTAGTGTTGTGATCCAAGTATGGAATTCAATTTCATGCTAAAATCGACAAAGAATTAATCAAGTTTTTAATATATCTTTAAATTTTTGTCGATATATAACAAAAAAAAACAATTTAAAACAGTGCTGTCCAAAATGCCAAATGCATATTCCATTAAATAGGAACTCATAATTTAGATAATTCAGATTCACTCAAATATTTTTTAATTTTGTTAAAATAAAATGTTTTTATTTTGCGTTTTTCAGTTGTTCAAAACTTCTTAATTTTAAATCTCAAGCATTAATTTGCAATAAACTTCTAATGTCAATTGGGATAAAACAACACATTCAAAACTTTTCCAGAACTAAACCGATTTCCAAGTGGAATATTTGAAGTTTGATTATAGTTTAGCATCTAAATTCATTCTGCATTCCAAATCATTTCTCTCAAATAATTGTTGGCCTTAAAATATAGATTTTTCAATAAATAAAAATTGGAAATCTCAAGTCTTAACATCAAAAAAACAAACAATCAAGAATCGATTTCTAAACTAATGTGCACGACAATATTGCAGATGATGGATGACCAGAATGACAGAATAAAGCAGCAAATGTTGATGCAGCAGCAAATGTTGTCGATGCAACAGCAACAACAACAGGAGAATCCCCAGCAACAATTGTTGCAACAACAGTTGATGAAACAGCGCCAAATGATGGAAGAACAAACAAAGGCCAGAATGGAACAGCAGGATATTATGATCCAGCAGCAGCAGCAACAGATGCGAATTGCACAGCAACAGCAGCAGCAACAGGCGGAGCAACAGCAGCAACAGTTGCGACAATGGGAACAATCGGCTGAACGTCAATGGGCCGATGAGAAGATGAAGGTAATAATGCAGCAACAACAGGCGGAACAACAGCAGCAGCAACAGATGGAGCAACAGCAGCAACAGCAGCGACAATGGGCAGATGACAAAATGAAGACAATACAGCAACAACAGCAGCAACAGCAGCAACAGTTGGAGGAACAGCAGCGACAATGGGCAGATGACAAGATACAACAGCAACAGCAACAGATGGAGCAACAACAGCAACAGATGGAGCAACAGCAGCGACAACAAATGGATCCACAGATGCTTCAGGCCATGCAACAGCAGCAGCAACAGTTGCAGATGCAGCAGCAGCAACAGCGTCAATGGACTGAAGACCAAATGAAGACAATACAGCAACAACAGCAGCAACAGATGGAAGAACAGCAGCAACAGCAGCGACAATGGGCAGATGAAAAGATGCAACAACAGCAACAGCAGCAGGAGCAACAACAGCAGCAACAGCAGCGACAATGGGCAGATGAAAAGATGCAACAGCAGCAGCAGCAACAGTTGCAGATGGAGCAACAGCAGCGACAACAAATGCAGCAACAAATGCGTCAGGCCATAGAGCAGCAACAGCAGCAACTACAACAGCAACAGCAGCGTCAATGGGCTGATGAGGAACAGCAGCAACAGCAGCAGCAACAGTTGCAGCAGCAGCAACAGCCAGAGAGGGCCAGCAACATTGAGGATGCAGCAGAGGAGGAGGGAGAGCAACCCAAATTGTCCGCAGCGCAGCCACAAATGCCCGAAGTGGAGGGAAAGGCGCGTCACAAAGGTAATCTGTATGGAGTATTTCCCCGACATGAAACTAACCAGCAATATCCGCATCTATCCGCATCAGTCGATCTGTTGGGCTTGGGCGGCAATCATCATAAGAAGTCAAAGTCCAAGGGCGGACCGACCTTCATAAATTACTACCAACAGGTGCCGATGTACAGGCCACAACAGCAACAGTATCAGTACCAGCAGCAATACCCTGCAGTACCCTCGAGGCCCAGTTATGGCACTAGCTATGGCGGCGGAGCGTATGCATCCAATGCCTATCACGGCGGATCCTATGGCGGAGGCGCCTATCGAGCCGCTGTTGGCGATGAGGCAATCGATTCCATGCTGCGACAGCACCAAGTCATGGCGGTAAGTAAGGAAAGACGCATGAAAGGGGAGTAACAAAAGCAGCACACACCCACAGCACACAGCACACTTAAAACTTGCCACAAAAACAACGATAGAAACGAACAATTGCTAAGAATACAATTTAAAGAAACCAGGAAAAATTTTTGGAATAAATTAGAAAACATAAGTTTGAAATTTAAACTAAGAAAATCAGTTGAGTACAAAAAAAATATTTTAATTGAAATAGAAAAAATTTTTGGTAATTTTCTTATCTATGCTTCAACTCTTGAAAAAAAAATGGTATTAAATAGAGGATATTTTATAATGAATTTAAGTGAAAGAATTTTTTGCTGGTCTCTTCTTATTTTTTTTTAATTGAATTTTGAAATTTTATTGTAAACCATGTAAAACACAAAAAAAGACATCAAAAAAGAGCAATTTTTATCAAAATTTGAAAAAACAAAATTAGAAAAACGAAAAAACGAAATTAAGAATTAATTGTACATTAACAGGAAGTACAAAAATTATAATGATATCGACATAAGAAAAATATATATGTATTTGTGTACAAAATTGGGACAAGAAAAATATTCAGAAAATATTAAAAAACTATATGTATAAAACTTGATAATTTTTTTGACTATATTATACATATATATTTATCATTAATATATTAGGCAAACAAAAATGAGATTCAAGTTTTAATGTATTACATATTAAATATGTATAAATTTTTTTCAGATTCGTAAGTTTAGTTTCAATATTTGGATTTTACAGACTTTAAAACAAACTTTAAAAATCCATTTCTTTCCGCTGAGTCTATGAGTTTACTCGCTTGCTTTCGCGATATAAATATATCATTTTTTATAAAAAATATCGATGTATTGATATTTTGATATATTATCAACAACCCTACAAATTTGTTATTCTTAGCATTGTTTATCGAAAGTTGAGTAGGGAAACCGCACCACATGATACCACATGAAACCACAGTTGCACCACAGATGCACCACATTTAACACACACACACACACACACAACCACATGTACATAAAGTAGCTTTGTTTCATGTCATCTCATATAAGTTTCATCTTCTTCCTGCTCCTGCTCTTGCTGCTCCGTGTGCTGTTCCTCATGTCATTAACAGGCGACGCATTTCAGACAATAACCAAACCCCAAGATGATGACAACCAGATGACAACCCCTGCACCACCAATTCCCAACTCTTCCAATCTCTTGACGACCATGAACAGCAGCCATCGCATACAGAAAAGGTTAGCAACATCATCCAAACTACAATTTCAGGGCCAATCCTCCTGCGGCTGTGGCGGGGTCAATTGCGCCTGCGGCATCAGCTGTCGTTGTGCTCAGAGGAATCACCTTAACCAGCAGCTGGAGAGGATCTGGCTGAATGCACAGTTGACGCCACAATTGCGTCGCCGACGTCGCAGCACAGATGAGCCCGAATATGGAACCCTGGAGACCATCGATGAGAGCTCGTTGAATGTGCTGCGCAAGGAGTACAAGCTGGGACTCAAGGAGATCACCCTCAGTCCCGATGAGGATCCCGCCGAGGCTTTGATGCGCTACAATGCCGCCTCCATACGCGAGGCCTTGGAGCGGGCCAGTCAAGAACCGTTGGAGATCAGTGGAGATCAGCTGACCACGGGAGGAGTTACCGAGCTAACAACGGAGGAGGAGCATCAGGAATATGTGACAGAGTCGCCAGAGACCAACGTCAACGAATTGCCGCAACGCGATGAGCCCCGAAATGAGACAATTTCGACGGCAGTGCGTGAGGAATTCAAGAAACTCTACGATATGATACAGAGCCTCCAAGAACAGCTGGACAAGGCGGAGCAGAGCTTGAAAGCTTGCCAGCAAGCAGAGACGGTTGGTAGTAGTAGCAGCAGTACCAGCAATAGCGGTACCAGCGGTGGTACCAGCGGCAGTACCAGCAGCGGTACCAGCGGAGGTACCAGCGGAGGTACCAGCAGCGGTACCAGCAGCAGTACCAGCAGCAGTACCAGCAGCAGTACCAGCGGAGGTACCAGCGGTGGTATCAGCTGCAGTACCAGCAGCAGTAACAGCAACAGCGGTACTAGCAGAAGTACCGGCAGCGGTACCAGCAACACCGTCACCAGCTGCAGTACCAGCGGAGGTAACGGCAGCAGTACCGGCAGCAGTACCATCACAACCACCGAAGCAACGCCTTCAAACAATGCCATTGACAAATCAGAAAACCCTACGGAACTGGTAAGCGAACAATTCGATGAGAAGCGCTGGGAACGTCTTTTAGCCAGCAAAGGCTACGACACCAAATATCTAGCTCAGCCACAGCAAACGGAATCTAACGATTACAGCTATCAAGAATTGCAACCCTACGATTTGGAGAATAAAACGAAACGTGCTACGGAAAATGGCACGGCCAGTTCCACAGAAAAAGCGACTGTGGCGCAATTGCTCAACTCGCTGGTCGCTGATGCGGTCAAAAAACAGCTCAACAAGAATAATGAAGAAATGGAAAATAGAAATGCAAATGAAACAACGACCTTATCACCTTATGCACTGCGTGGTAAATTTGTGCGCAGACGCAGCACTTCAACATCCAATTCCGGAAGGAATTCCGATTCCAAAATTGGATTGCGTACGACGCGACAAGCGAAGGTAACAAAATCCAAATCAAAATCAAAATCACAGCACAACTTGATCAAAAGCATGGAAAACACGTGCAACAACAAGTTAGATCAACTGATTGATGTCTTAAAACAAATCCTACGTTTGCAGCTCCAACGGGAGAGGGAAACAACTAGAGCTGAATCGACGCTTCAGATCACTCCCAAGATCACCAACAACTCCAACTCCAACTCCAACTCCACCTCAACTTCAAATCAAGGCAACCGAATTTCCTCAAAGCGTCTGCGCTCAAAACGCCTTAGACGCAAATTGAAAAAATCCAGCTCATTAAATTCCACAGCATCACATTAATTTAAACATTAATTCTAGCATTAATTTTTTAGCATTTACATTAGTTCATGCTTGACACTCATGGATTCCGAAATTCCAATTTTTTTTTTTTGGAATTTATTTACACAGCAAATGCGCTGCTTTGAGTTGAAGCGTTGAACGCAAATCATTTAAATTGCAAAGACAACTGGGAAATTTAAATTTGGCTTAGAGTTTGATACTAAACGTAGATAAAAAAATGTTTTCAATTTTTAGCAAGTCTTCCGCAAATCAAAAAACTAATTATTTTATTTATGAAATTTATTTATATTTAATTGATTTAAAAATGAAAATTAGGAATATTATTGTATATTTAAATTACCAGAGTTGCTTTAAAGGCTTAGCTATAAAATTTGCTTAATATGACTGATTATTTAGTCACAATGTGGCCTGAAAATTTCATAATGATCAAATGATAAACACAGAAATAATTTAAAAAACAAAACTATATATCTTGAATAGGCCAAAAAATTCATGAACCGTTGTTCATACATATACAAATATTTTAAAAATTTCTGATATTTGTAAACAAAAATTTTTTTTCGAAAATTCTATTTTTTTTTTCAAAAATTCTAATTTTTTTCAAAAATTATAATATTTTTTTTTTAATTTTCTTTCAAAAATTATTATTTAGAATTTTTGTCAAAAATTATAATTTTTTTTAAAGAACTTTTAAAAAAATTAGAAAAAATCATTAACAACGTATTATATACAAAACAAAGGGACACAATCCAAAAATTTTACAACATTTGCTCTGTTTAGGAATTAGAGATTTTAATTTGAAAAAAATCATTAGTATTTTTTTTTTAGTTATAATTTTGTATCGAAAAATTATAATTTTGTTTAATAATCTTTTTCAAAATTATAATGTTTTTTTTCAAAATACTTTTCAAAAAGAATTGGAATTGGAATCAGTGTGTGTTGCAAGCATAATATCAAAAACAGGTTTCACTAATGTCGTTTTATCATTGCATATTTCATTTCACTTCTCATTGCATACGCTGACCGACCATCAATCAATCAATCAGTCAATCAATCAGTCAATCATCAGCATCAGCATCTGAATCAGCATCCGCATCTCTAACTCCAACGCCAACTCGAGACATGTCCACATTCGAAACGATTCCAGAGGAGGTGAGCTCAGTGTTCGGTTACAGCGACAGCTTGTTGCGTCCCTACATGGGATTGTTGCCCGTGGAGCAGCCAAATGATCCGTGGACACAGAAGGCCTACAATCCACATCGGCCGCTGTACAGCGGCGGCGGCAGCTATGAGGCGTATTTGCGACCACGTCGAGATACGCACATCATGGCCCAGAGTCATCCCTTAAATCCTGGGATGTTGACACCTGGGATGCTGGAGCGATTGCTGAAGATTAAGGCCGAGTTCCAGCGACGTTTTCCGCATCTGTATCAGGGCATGCTCAATCATCACACGAATCGGACACGTGTCTCCGTTAAGCCTCCACTTCTGGTCCAACTTAATCAGCGGGAGTCGACGGATCTGAAGGAGGAGTCGCCAGTTTATGAACTGGGCGCCGCGGAACTGGGACTCCTTGATGTGCCAAGTCTGGAGGTGACCACGGAGAGAATCGATGTCACCTCATTGGAACAGGATAATCACAATAAGAGGCATAAATCGAAGAAGCAACAAGACCAGGACGAAGATGAAGACGACGACGATCTCGACTTTTTTCACTTCGATGATGAGGATACTGATGACAACGATCATTATAATATTCATAATAGGGATAATGATAACGATGCTGATCTTCTTGATGACTAACGAATTGTTTTAGAATATTCATGTACTATACTCGAAATAAACGAACAACTAGAAATGTATTAAATAAAAAATAATAAATAAAAATTAATGTTTTTTGCATCAAAATAGTTTTTGTTTGAGACCGAGGAAAAATGTTGAAAAATAGACTTACAAAAATTCAAAAATTTTCCATGGTTACTTAATGTATTGAAGAGACTTTTGTATCATTCGAACGGAATTTAAATAAATAAAAGATTAATATAAAAAACTTTCATCAACACTCTTTTGTTTTACGCAAATTTGACAAAGCTATGGTTCACTGTATATTGGGAAAATCCATGAATTTATTTTTAACTGGTATAAAATTTAAAAAAACAATAGCACTATTGCTTTCAATAAATATGTATAAATAAATAGAGAGAAAAAATTTTTTTTTTGTTTTTTTTTTATTGGCTTAGATATTAAAAAATAACAAATATGTTTGGGAATACTTGGAAAATTAATAAACAATAGTTTCATTACAGATTTTAAAACCATGTATTACATTTTTCTCTACCTGTTTTTATTTTTTTAAAATATTTTTTTAACTCTACAATTTTCTTGCACTTTGCTACATTGTTTTAATTTTTTCAAGCTGTTTTTAAAGATATAATATTTGATTTCAGTCCAAAAGTATGCAATGCAATTTTTTTCTTTTTATTTAAATAAGTAACGGATATTCTATAGTCGGTAATACGATTATAGCCTTTGTCGCTTGTTTTTAATGCGTTTTTTTTCACATTCTAATAAAATGGTTAATGATAATGATGCTTAGGGTCTAATGCACTGCAGCTGTGATTATTAGGCGCATTAAACACACATTAAACAGATTTCCCCAGGGCTATATTACAAAAGGGGGGCGTGGCAAGGGGACGGCCAAGACGTCGTTGGCGTGAAAGCCAAAATTCAAATTCTCAGTCAGTCAGTTGGCAATGCGGCGGCCAGAAGTCAAGAAGTCAAGAAGTCATGTGTTGTTGTCATAAGTTGCTAGTTGTTGTTGAATTGAAGTTGTTGCTGCTGTTGTTGTTGCTGTTGCTGTTGTTGTTGCAGTGTCAGTTTGCGGTGGCAACAGTGGACATGATGTCCTTCCCATTGTCCTCCGCCCCATCCCCATTGTCCCGGGCATTGTCGCAGGTGCTGCAACAGTCGGAGATGTCCGAGTGCAACACACTCGATGTCCATGTTGAGTACAGCGCATTGTCGTCGCGTCGACAATTGTTGCAGCTGCTGCACGAGCTGCTCGCCCACCAGCAGCAGCAGCAACATCCCGCCCAGCAGCCCCTGCGTCTGTCCCATCAAGGGCAGCTGGAGTATAAACCGTATAAGCATGCGGTTCTCCTGCTTGTCGACGACATTCACGCCCTGCGTCGCCTCTACGCCGCCCAAAATGCCACCAGCAATCTGTCCTATGTGCTCATCTACATGCTGCCACTGCCACTGCAGCCGCAGCAATCAGCTCGAGACCTGCAGCAACTCCGGCAACTCTGGCAACTACTCTGGCAGCTCAGCGTTCTCAACGTCGGCCTGCTGCGCCCGCACCCCGAGCAGAAGCCACAAATCATTCAGCTGCTGAGCTACTTCCCCTTCAGCTCCAAGCGCACCACACACAATTGTCCAGGTAAACATTTTTGGATTTATCATTCTAATTTTTAAAATATAAATTATTAAATAAAAGCTATTTTTCGATTTTTATCAAACAAAGAAATGAAAGAACATTTTCCATTTCATTCTAAATAAACAAATATAAAATAAATATTTAATTTCAATTTTAATTAAA
>JBAMBJ010003545.1:0-23029 GCA_037043495.1 Drosophila recens
GTTCCGCTTGAGCAACGAAGGACGGTCAATTCTGAGTGGTACACCACAATTTGTTTGGCTGAAGTCTTCGGAGAAATTCGAAAAACAAAGAAGAAGACGAATCATTCTTCACCATGACAACGCGAGCTCTCACACACATCGGCTCAAACCAGCGCCTTTTTGACCGGCCAAAACGTCGAATTGATGGGTCATCCGCCGTACAGCCCTGACTTGGCACCCAATGACTTCTTTTTATTCCCGCACATCAAGAAAAAAATGCGGGGTCAACGATTTTCGTGCCCAGAAGATGCTGTTGAAGCGTTCAAAAACCATGTTTCGGAGGTGTCTCAATCGGAGTGGAAAAAGTGCTTCGACAATTGGTTTGAGCGCATGCAAAAGTGTATAAATCAGGCTGGAGAATACTTTGAAAAACAATAAAACAATTTTTGATGATAAATATTCGCATTTTCATTATTAGGCCAGAAATATATATAGCAGCCCACGTACTTCCAATATATGAAAAACTAAATTATTTTATTATGGTTTTGGAGTATTTCCATCCAAGTTACTCGCCACAATTCGCCGACTTTCGCATTTTTCAATGTCGCGTTCGCAATCCTGGAAATACCCATATGTTTTTGAATTTTTATAAAAATGGGATTTCATGGATTTTTTGTTAGTTAAAGAATAAGAGTTAATATTATTTATATTTAAGAATAATTATAATTTTAAATTTTTCAAATAAAAGTAATTTTTTTTAACTTAATTTCAAATATATTAGTATTATACTATTAAAAATATTTAAATTTAATTATTTTCAACGTATTTTATTAAAATATAAAAGTAGAATGAACATTGTTTTTATGGTAAAAGCTGAAAATAAAAGTTTACCCAATTTAAATTCAAATAGTAGAACTAAGACTTTTCTATTCATACAGGTAACATTTTTCAGGCTTAACTTGTAACTCTTTACAGGGTATTTGCTGGTTCCATTACGTTTATAATCGTCTTTTATGCCCTGATTAAAGTTGCTCCACAGCTATTTCTTCGTACACGTACATATTTGCAATGCTTGGCAACTCTGCTCAAGTTATTGTTGTACGTTAAGTGTTCAATTGGTTTTCGAGTATTTTCTTTCAATGGATGGATTTTATGGATTTTTGTTAGTTAAAGAATAAGAGTTAATATTAGGTATTTATATTTAAGAATAATTATAATTTTAAATTTTTCAAATAAAAGTAATTTTTTTTAACTTAATTTCAAATATATTAGTATTATACTATTAAAAATGTTTAAATTTAATTATTTTCAACGTATTTTATTAAAATATAAAAGTAGAATGAACATTGTTTTTATGGTAAAAGCTGAAAATAAAAGTTTACCCAATTTAAATTCAAATAGTAGAACTAAGACTTTTCTATTCATACAGTTAACATTTTTCAGGCTTAACTTGTAACTCTTTACAGGGTATTTCCTGTTTGTGTATTCAATTAATTGTCGCCTATTTAATTAGATTTTTCAATCCATTACGTTTATAATCGTCTTTTATGCCCTGATTAAAGTTGCTCCACAGCTATTTCTTCATACACGTACATATTTGCAATGCTTGGCAACCCTGCTCAAGTTATTGTTGTACGTTAGAATTGTTCAATAGGGATTTAATTCCTACACTTTCTGATAAATGAATTGTTGGATTGTTTTCTAGCCTTTCGTTTGTTTTTTCTTCTGCGAGCTGTTTATTTGAAAAACTTGGCAACTCTTATCAGGAGTTTTTTATACACTCTACAACTTTTTATGTTTTTTTTTTTGCTATTTTCCTTTGTATTTTAAATAATAATACTATCTAAATATTGAAAACTTTTAAAATTCGTTAATTTGATATGATATTGTACCAAAAAATATGTCGCAATCAAACAAATTTCATTTTAAAATCGAGCTAAAAAATTAAAAGTAAATGATTTTTGTCTCAAGTTTAAGAATGTTACTTTGATATATAAAAAAGTAAATAAATGAAATGTTTTTTTGTGATCATGATTCCTTAATGTTAATAAATTATAATAAATAGATAAGAGATTTTTCCTTCATGTCTTTATTCAAAATTATCAATATTATTTGAATCGCTAAACTTCAACTGATTCAGTAAACGAAAAAAAAACTTGAAAATCATTAAAAATCTGAGTTTTTGGCTTCCACTAAAAAATACATAAATTCGCCTTTTTTCCATTGACTTTCATCAATTATAACTTGTTATTTTTATTTTGATGACACTTAAACTGTATCACAAAATTAACTTTGACTCTATCAGTATATGTCAAGCTAATTTCAAGAAGTTTCTCGGAATGGTTCCTTTAAAAATGATTGAAAAGTTGTCCTCTCTTCTTCTTCCTCTTGTTTTAATCCTCAGCACATTTTGGTAATTTGTTATTTTACTTATGTACAACATTTATTGCTTATGTTTCTGTGATTGTCTTTGATTTATATTAACTGAAAATCTACAAAATTGTTGTGGTTATTATTATTGTATGACGATTGTTGTAGTTGTTGCTGTTGTTGTTGTTGTTGTTGTGCATAAAATACGTTCCATCATATTGCAGTTTTCTTCGTTTTTGTGTTTTATTTTTTTTTTGGTTTTTTCTATTGTCTTTTGGTATTTAATCGTTGCTAGGCTTGTTGCTTGTTTGTCCTTTTGGTCCTTGGTCCTTGTTGGCAGTCCTGTTAGTCCTGTTGGCCTCTGACAGCCTCTTCATCATGGCCAGAAACACGCAAAATAATCATAAATTTCAAAACTGGCTAACAATAGCCACCAGGTGGCGCCACTATACAGTAAGTGACAGAGAGAGAGAGAGAGAGAGGTGGGGAGAGAGAGAGGTGGGGAGAGAGAGAGATAGAGAGGTTATGGTCTTTCTGCATTGATAGTCGTATAATTGAGGGCCAGAAATGCTTAAAGCAAAGAATCTCCAGCTTCTCCTCTTCTTCTTCTTCTTGTTGCTGTTGTTGTTGTTGTTGTTGTTGGTATTGTCGTAGCTCTTATACCCTTTACTCGTCAAGTGCCAGGGTATATTTCCTTGCTTTGCAATTAACAGACATAAACTACTGAGTTGGAAAAAATAATTAAAACGATTTTTTTATTTTTGAATTTTTAAAATTCATCGGAAAAAAAATTTGTTTATAAGTTTCATAAATTTTCCTTAATGTCTATTTAGAAATGATTTAAGAATTTAACAAATTAAAAATTTGTTTGAAATATGATAATGACTGTC
Organism: Drosophila recens; assembly: GCA_037043495.1. Taxonomy (NCBI): domain Eukaryota; kingdom Metazoa; phylum Arthropoda; class Insecta; order Diptera; family Drosophilidae; genus Drosophila; species Drosophila recens. The sequence goes on from JBAMBJ010003545.1 coordinate 3,240, forward strand.
GTGTCCATTATTTTTCCCATCACTGTATATATTTATATGTACATATATATCTCCGCAATTTTATTACAAGTAATAAAATTGAAAAAATTACCGTTTAGCTTTTACTAAACCTTTTAAATATTTCAGGGATTAAAACCTTAACCGAAACCGTAACCTTTAACCGGTAAAAACCGATTGAAATTTAAAACCGTAACTGAAACCGTAACCGAAACCAAATATTTTCATTTGACCGAAACCTTAAAACCGAAACTCTGTAAACCGAAATAGCCGTTTAGTAACCGTTTCATTTATAAGGGTTAATTTCGGTTTTTAATAAATAATATATGTATTATAAAAATAGAAAAAAAGCTGTATTTCTGATTGTTATTTGAAAATTGCAAATTAGAGTTATGGTGTACATTTTTAAATACAATTTTAAACGCATGTTTTATTTTCTGTTTTTATTATAAAAGTTTAAAAAACAAGTTAAAAATAATTTTCAACGCAATATTTTGAAATGTTTAGATTTTTTCCGATTCATAAGTCTGATCTCTGATATTTGGTTATTAGTTTTAATTTTTATTTTTGATTTTCTTTTCTTTTTTTGCCTATTTAATTATCATTACATATGTGTATTATAAATATAATTATATTTATATAAAGAAATTTTTTGTTGTGAACCGAAACCAAACTGGTATTTCAAAACCGAAACAAACAAAAATCGGTTCACCGTTACGAAACCTTTATTCAAAGATTTTGCGTAACCGATAACCGAAAACCTAAATCCGAACATAACCGAAACCGTAACTGAAACCGATATTCGTTTCGGTTTTAATCCCTGAAATATTTCTTTGAGAAACTGTTAATGCTTACACTGAATGACGGGTATCTACAAGTCGGGTTCTCGACTCTATGTAGCCTTTTCCTGCTTGTCAAATTATATTATAAAACTATTATGAAAATAAAAGTAATACTTCAATTTTTATAATGAAAAGATATTAAAAATACAATATAGGCGGTTTTTAAATAGGATAATTTTAACAATAAAGTAACAAAAATACCATTATAAATAGCTTTCAACCCTTCTACTTGTTTGTAGATCTAATTGATGTCGATATCACACTTTATCCACAAACAACAAGACGCAAAAAACTTGCAGAATGCACAGTACAACTTTGAGACGCTAGAACTAGTTGCGAATTCTAAGTCGCAAAAGTGACAAAATGGCTGTAAAGCTGATCTAGCCCACTGTGTGTTGTTGCTGTTATTGTATTATTATTATTTTTATAAATTCATATTTTTATTATTCATTTTTTACAATAATCAAATGTTTTAAAAAAAGTTTAATTATTTCAAAAAATTACAGTCATTACTTTCCCTAATATTCAGTTATAAATTGACAAGTAAATAAATCATTTCAATTAAATGGATTGACGGGTATCTCCTAGTCGTGTACTCGACAACTTGTTGTTGTTGTTGGTTGTGTTTGCTCTGCGTTGTTGTCATCATTGTCTGCCTTGTCGCATTTTACGCCTCGACAACGATGCGTGACACAAACAGCAGACGGCTTATGGCTTGCCTACTCTCCCTCTCCCTCTCTCTCACTCACTCTCCCTCTCTCTCACTCTCTCTCTCTGCGTTGCGTTGTGTGTTCAATTTGATAAATAGGCAGTTAGTTCAGAGCAATCTCAGCTTACATTCATAATGCATTAATTTTTGGCCTGGTTTAATCGCATGCAGCTGAAGCGGCAGCAGGAGAAGAAGAAGAGGATGAAGAAGAGGTAAGAGGAGAAAGAGTAGAGGAAGAAGAAGCAGTGGCAGCCTCAAGTGCAGAGATCCTTTTGCTTTTGGCAATTTTTTCCATTAAATTACACGCAGTCTCAGCCAAGGAATGGATATATTTGTGGACAAGACGTTTTCCGACTGCCATAATTGCATGTCAAGGGTGGAGAGAGTGAGAGAGGGGGTTGAAGAGAGAGAGGGGGTTGGACAGAGCGAGAGAGCGGGAATGATGACTGCTTGGAGGATCTTTCCTGGGGAGGCCAAACACCAAAGTGCTAAAGTGGTAAATATGTCAGCGGCAGTAAGACGATAAATTCTCGTTAAGTAGACGCGCACACGCAAACTGCCCGAACTCCCCTCGCAGCCCCTAAGGCGTGCCAGGGGCAGGAAGACGGGGCAGGGGGGGCGAGGGGGATGTGATAGGTGGCAGTGTGTGGGAGATAAGTTAAGGGATAAGGCAATCGGTTGGCCTAATCTGCTGCGCTTGAATGATGATGTGCCACGCCCACACACAGCCCTTAATTACAGCGTGTGTGGCGTGAATTGAGTTTCGCCAAAAAATGTTGAGTGCTTACACTGACAGAAAAAAGTACGTTTTAAACCAAAGTTAAAAATAAAAAATAAAAAAATAAACTGAAAAAAAAAATGTAAAGAACGACTACAACTACAACTACAACTAAAAAAAATGTTTAAAAAATAGTTAAGAAAAACATGGTTTTAAAAAAAGTCAAAAAATATTTCAAAATAAAAGCTAAAGCTAAAAATAAATGTAAAAAACGTTTTAAACAAAATGCAAAAAAAAAATTAAAAAAGAGTTAAAAAAAAGTCTAAAAAGAGAACTAGAAAAAAAGAGCTAAAGCTAAAATAAAAAATTTTAAAAATTAGTTTTAAAAATAGTGAAAAAACCAAGCTTTTAAAAAAGAAAAAAAAAGCCGTTCAAATAAAAGTTAAATCTAAAAAAACCTGAAAAAATAACCTAAAACTATGTCATTACTATTCGGATATACAGTTGAACTTTCATAACTCGAACGTCTATAAATCGAATTTTCTCTAGCTCGAACTTAACTGAGTGGCAATATCGTAAACTTAACAAAAAGACTTCCATAAGTAGAAGTCTCCATAACTAGAACTTTTTTTTTGGATAATGGTGATTCGGTTTAGGGAAATTCGACTGTAATTGCGAATAAAAATACTTTGACTTAGTTCCAATCATCTTGAAAATTAAGCAAAAACCTCTTAAATCACGTAAAACTCCAAGAGAAATGAGAACAAGAAAACAAATGTCTTTATTTAAATCTGTGTGGGTTCCTGTGGCCTAGAGGACTAAATGCCCGACGTTTGCGAAGTTTCAGAATTCGCGGGTTCGATTCCCAGCGTGTGATCGGAAATTTACAAATTTGTAATTCGTTTAATAGGATTATATAATATAAAGATTTTTTTAAATTTTTTATATATTTTGCGTCAAATATATTTTGATTTAATTAACAAAACCATTAAATCCCACCTAATATAAAAAGAAATAAATAAGTAATAATAATAATAAAAAAAAAGAAAAAAATTAAATCAAATTATGTACTTGACTTTATTAATTTCAATCCAATTTTAAATGTATATGCACAAAATACTTGACTTTTTCGCTCTGTGTAGAAGACAGAGGGGATGTGTTTGTGGTAGAGAGGGAGGGGGTGGAGTGGTCAGGGGAGAGGGGATGGGGCATTGGTAGAAACACGTGCGCACATGTGCAACTTCCGTTAAAAATCTATTGCTAACTTTCAACAATTCCAGCACACTAAGAAGAGACAGAGAGAGGGAGAGAGTGAGAGAGGGAGAGGGAGACAGGCGGAGAGACGTGAACAGACAGACACGCACACACATAGACAGCTAGTAAGGTGCGCCTGTATGTGTGTGTGTGTGTGTGTGTGTGTGTGTGTGTGTAAGCGAGTTAGAGTTTCCTGCAGCTGTCGTAGCAACTTCCGGCTGTGTTGCAGCGTCGACGCTGCTTCCTCTTCTTCTACATATCTCTGCCCGTCTGCTAAAACACTTATTTGGCTTAAGGCTACCAAAACTCAAAGCCAAAAATATATAACAGCAACAACAATCATTTTAATAACAACAACAGCAACAACAGCAACAACAACAACAGAAGCAGCTAAGCAGTTAAAGTCGCCAACTCAAAAACACCAAATGCTTTAACACGCTAAGCACACAAAGCTAGCTGCTATGACATTATCGCAATTATAAACAGAGCTGCGCTCATTTCGCAAGACTGAGAGTAAGCAAGAGAGCAGTAGCTAAAGCTAATTGCTTTGGCATTATTAGCAAACGCGAAAACACTAGTGTCCACAACAGTACTGCCAGAAGTTCAAAAAGCTAAGTTGAACAAACAAAAATATATGTTAGTAAAAGCTTTCAAAGCTGCTTAGTAAAATATTATATGCAAGAATATTCAGACTTTGGGTTATTTATTAAATTGTCAATTAAATTAAATACTGAGCGAGTATTGTTGTTGCCAGTCAATGTTAAAAAAGGCTATTTACATTTGTTGCTAGTTTTGCTTCATTTTCAGCTTTCACTTTCAGCTTTTGTAACACCTACAATAATACCAAATACGCTAACAAAAAGCTGACTGCTATGGCATTTTGAGCACACCAAATGCTTCACATTGGTAGCTACAGCTGGCTGCTATGGCATTAACTGCTCCACATTTGCAATTTGTGTGGAGCAGTGCTCCTCACTTGCGATCCATGTGGAGCAGTGCTCCACAGAGAGAGAGAGAGAATGAGAGAGTTGTTCAAGCTCAGCTCGCTGTTAAATTTGTTGTTTTCTTAAGGATAAGAGAGTATTTACACTCGTGTCGTGACTGCATTTGCTGCTGTTGCTCCTGCTCTTTTTCGCCTTCTTCTTTCGCCACCTCCGCCTCCTCTTTTGCCTTTGCCATCGCTGCTTCAATATTTTTTTACGTGCATGTGTAATCAACAGACAGATAGTAAGTAAGTATTTATAAGTATGTATGTACGTAAGTAATACGCATACACCTGAGTGTGTGTGTGGGTAGGTGTAGGTGTTTGTGTGTGTGTGTGTATATGTGTGTGCTTAAAAAATTGCACAAAGTTTAAGTCAGCTCTAGGTGTGTGTTGTGTATGTGAGTGTGTGTTTGTGTGTGAGTGTGTGTGTGTGTGTGTGTGTGTGTTTAACTCAGTCATAGAACTGTTGCTGAAGTCACGTAATTCAAATAACTAAAGTTGGCGTAAATATGCCAAGCATACAACAGCAGCGCGAATTCACACACACACACACACACACACACACACACACACACACACACACACACACACACACACACACACAAGCATGCAGGCAGACTAACGCCCTTTTGAAGCAAAACACAATTGCATGTATTTTTAGAACAGTGCAAAAAACTTACAAAAGCTTATAGGTTTGTGACAAAGTTCGACTGTCAAGTAAATAATTTCAAAGTTTCGATTTATGACCCTGTTCAGGTGCAAGGTGCAATAAATAAATAGGTAAAAAAAAACGTTCTTATATTTTTTTAAATGTCTACTGGGCATCTAACAGTCGAGCAGCTCAACTCTAGCGTTCCCAATTGCTATTTGCCGTTGTTGTTGTTGTTATTGTTATTGTCGGTTTGCTGTCAGTACCAAGAGAGAGAAAGAAAGAGAGAGCGAGATGGATAGCTTAGTGCAATTGAAGCTTTAAGCGTGTTAATTTTGTAATTTGTATTAAGCGCTCGTTTTAATTGGCCAATCAGCAAAAGCACATAAAGCACTAAAAACGAGCGCAAGTGTTAAATATATCTACAAATATATAATTATGTACATATGTATGTATGTTCATAGTACATACATACTTGTACATTTCAATAAGCTGCTTAGACAATAAATGTTAAAGAAACGGATTTAACTGTTACTTACATACATACATATTAACATACGAGAGAGAGAGAGAGGCAAGGCTGCAGTGCTGCCGTTTCCACTATTTTATAGCTAGACTTTTGAAAACTGCTAAGACTGGAAAGTTTTCTAGAAACGCAAAAGAACAAAATTGTTTACCATTTTAAATGGTTTTTTCTAGAAACGATATTATGATATAAAAAATTTAAATTTCTAGAGAAGTAAAAAAAATGTCCAACTTTTCAGTACCCAAAAAGAAAATTAGTCAAAAACACCAAAAAAAGAGCATACGAGGGCTGCTATATATATTTCTGGCCTAATAATGAAAATGCGAATATTTATCATCAAAAATTGTTTTATTGTTTTTCAAAGTATTCTCCAGCCTGATTTATACACTTTTGCATGCGCTCAAACCAATTGTCGAAGCACTTTTTCCACTCCGATTGAGACACCTCCAAAACATGGTTTTTGAACGCTTCAACAGCATCTTCTGGGCACGAAATTCGTTGACCACGCTTTTTTTTCTTGATGTGCGGGAATAAAAAGAAGTCATTGGGTGCCAAGTCAGGGCTGTACGGCGGATGACCCATCAATTCGACGTTTTGGCCGGTCAAAAAGGCGCTGGTTTGAGCCGATGTGTGAGAGCTCGCGTTGTCATGGTGAAGAATGATTCGTCTTCTCTTGTTTGTTTTTCGAATTTCTCCGAAGACTTCAGGCAAACAAATTGTGGTGTACCACTCAGAATTGACCGTCCTTTGTTGCTCAAGCGGAACAGTCGCCACATGCCAGTTTTGCCGAAGAAACAGGCGACCATTTGCTTCGAAGTGCTTCTTCCACGAACAACTTTCGTTGGATTTGGCTCGTCTTCGAAGACCCTCACGGTCGATTGTTGTTTTGTTTCGGGCTCATACGCATAGATCCAAGATTCGTCACCTGTGACGATCTTATGAACATCTTTTGAAGCACCGCGATCGTATTTTTTCAACATTTCTTTGCACCAATCGACACGAGCCTTTTTTTGAGCGATTGTCAAATTGTGCGGGATCCAACGACAACAAACCTTTTTTACGGTCAGGTGTTTATGTAATATCGAATGTATGCTGGACGGAGAAATGCCCAAGGATGCCTCTATCTCCCGGTATGTCACATGACGATCTTGCATTATTAGTTCACGCACGGCATCAATGTTCTCTGGCACAACGGACGTTTTTGGACGACCTTCACGGAATTCGTCGTTGAGCGAACTGCGACCACGATTAAATTCGTTATACCAGTTTTTCACGGTGCTATAGGATGGTGCTTGATCGCCACACAAAGACTTAAGTTCATCGATGCACTCTTGTCTGGATAATCCACGTCGAAAGTTGTGAAAAATGATCGCACGAAAATACTCACGTGTCAATTCCATTATTTTAACGGAATTGAATTTTTCAAAGCTCTGTAAGTTTAACAATTCACGATTAAATGACAACACGTTCTGAGTGATGTTATGCTAAAAATGTCAACCTTTCCAATGGAAATATCAGATTGCACCTGGCAACACTTATTGTTGCCTAGGCCAGAAATATATATAGCAGCCTACGTATTATATTTAATGTTTTAAGTGCCGTAGATTCTTGATAACCAGCCTATTCTTATACTTTAAATATCTGGCAACACTGCTTCGCTAAATATGTGCATGCACACACACACACACACACACACACACACACACACACACACACACACACACACACACATGCATTACAACACTCTTAACTATGTTTGCATGCTTATCAAATCACAATGGCATTAGTTACACTGCTTTTGCTTTGCTTTCTTTTCACAGACACTTTTCACTATTATTACACAGTTTATTCACTTACATATATTAAATGCATGTACCATGTTATTTATTGATGCACTGGACGTATACTTATTGGAGTAAATGTTCTGATTTGGCGTGAAACATTGTTGCAGCTAATGACATAGCAGTCAGCTTTTGCTAGTGTCTGCGACTTTAGTTTGTTGAGTCCAAGATGGCGACTTATTGATATTGTAGCTGTTGCTATCCCCTCCCCCCGCTCCTTCTTCTTATTTGTCTTCAGCTTACAGCGTTGCCACATGTCTATTAATCGCCGCTTATGATCTGCAACTGTAACTCTGTCTCTTTCATGCACATTGTTATTGTTTGTGATTTACACATGTGCGTGTGTCTGTGTGTGTGTTTGCTGATATTTATCGATGCCAAAGACTTTTCATTAATTAAATTAAGTTGAAAAGGGAATTTGGAGATGTGCGTTTGAAGGCTTAGCGAGTGCTTATAATGTGGGCGTGGCATATAAAGTGAGGGAGAGAGAGGGAGAGAGATGTATGCGTGCTAATTACTTAACTGACAATTGCTGCACAGTGGTTCAAAACGCTGGATTAGCTTATCAAAATTTTCAAACATTGTTTTTAGACGCAAAAAAAAATATAAATTTCAGGGATTAAAACCCTAACCGAAACCGTAACCTTTTACCGGTAAAGCCGATTGAAATTTGAAACCGTAACCGAAAAAAAAAATGTTTATCTGACCGAAACCTTTAAACCCAAACTCTGTAAACCGAAATAACCGTTTAGTAACCGTTTTATTTATAAGGGTTAATTTCGGTTTTCCATACATCTTAAAATACATTTTTATGTACAATTTTTATTATAAAAATTGAAAAAAAGTTGTACTTTTAGTTGATATTTCAAAAATTGCAAATAAAAAATATGGTTTAACTTTAAAATACATTTTTAAAAGCATGTTTTATTATTACTTTTTGTTTTAAAAATTTAAAAACAAGTTAAAAATAATTTAAAGCGAAAAATTTTGAATTGTTTCTATTTTTCCGACTCATAAGTCTTATTTTATTAAATTTAAAAAAAGATGCAATTTTTTGTTATCTTTTTCCACTGTGCATCGTTTTGGACAACGTTTTTAAAGCTACAATATCTGAGCACAGTTTAACAGGCACTTAAGCTGTGCTGCTGACGCTGACGTTGGCAGAGTGGCCGCCATTTTGTAATTAGCCGCATTACAAGCAGCACTCACTGAGATTTTTGCGGCTACTTTATATGTTAATGAGTTTTCTTGCCTTTGTCTTATCTCTTTCGCTGCCCCGTCTCTCTCACTCGCACACTCTCTTGCTCCCTCTCGCACTCAACCAACTGGACATGAGTGCGTGCAATTGAATTTGAAAGCAGTGTCAGAAGCGAAGCTCAAACAAACCCAGCCCTGGTTATTCAACACTGCTTCAAGTTGCATAATATGCTGAATATATTTTTCTTTTTTTTTTCTTTTTGGGCAAACTTCAAACTTGCATTTGGACAAAAAAAAGAAGGAGATTGGGGGAATAAAACAATTCAAATCGGTTAGTGTGAAACCAAACTAGCATAGAATATATTTAATACTCAACTAAGTACGAAAGATATTTAGATTAATCAAATATTAAAATACTCTAAACAAAATGTTTCAGTAAATCTAAAAGATATGTTTTTAAATCTTTTTTAACATCTTATTATCTTTAACGCTTTATTTTATTTTTTAATTTAAAAACTATAACGTTTTATTTTACCATACCAAACACAGATGCGTTTTGAATTTCTTGCGTTATTTAATAAGTCAGTTAGTGTGAACACAAACTATAATCTAATCAAGATTCTAAATTGAATACGAAAGATATTTCAATTAAATATGTTTACCAAATAAAAATTACAAATTTAAAAATATTAAAATACAGTCGAACTTCCCTAACTCGAATCACCATTGTCCACGAAAAAAGTTCGAGTTAGGGAGACTTCGAGTTAGGGAAGTAGAATTGTATAAAATTTGCCTAGTATTGCCACTCGATTTGGTTCGAGCTAGAGAAACTTCGAGTTAGGGAAGTTCGAGTTAGGGAAGTTCGACTGTACCTAATATCAATAAAATTTAATATGAATATAAGTTATAATTTAGGCAATTTTTATACCCGTGACTTAAAAAATAATTAAAAGGGTATATTGTATTCGATGCAATGTATGTAGCAGGGAGAAGAAAGCATCTCCGACCCTTCCATCAGTCCGTCCGTCTGTGTAAGGACCTCGATCTCAGAGACTATAAGAGCTAGAGCAACCAACCTATCATCCTACTAAATCGTAACAAAATCGGACAATTAGAAAAGTGGTAATGGCTGATTTAAGTTTTTAAGCAATGCAAGTGCCTAAAAGCATGCAATAAAAAATATTTTAAATTTACTTAAATAAGTAACGGGTATCCTAAATTCATGTCACTTTTAGACATTTAGATATGTGCTTAAAGTATACAAAAAAAAAAGTAAAAATATTACATTTAACGAATTTTTCTTAGTGTACAAGTCATTGTAACTGTGAATGTCGATGTCGATGTCGTTGACTACTTGGCGCTACTGGCGACGAGTTCGAGTGTAGTTAGGAGCTAGAAGCTGTAAACTGGATATGCTTATACTGAATGCTAAGGCGACGTCATGCCCATTACAGCAAGAAAAATATATAAAAAATAGGACAATTTTCGGGGGGGCAAATCGCAAATGTGCGAGGCGATAAGCAAAGCAGCTCAACGCTCAAAGCGTTGCGAGCGACAATTCGGCTAATCGAATAGAGATGAGCTCGTGCTCCGTTCGATAGTTGCTTTTCTAGCTTTAAAATCAATAATTTTTACGAAAAAAAAGGTTAGTTTAATTTTTAAACAAACTGGGAACCGCAATAAGTATCGGTTTCAGTTACGGTTTCGGTAATGTTCGCAATAAGAGTATCGGTTAGCGGCTATACAAAATTTTTATGTAACGGTTACCGGTTTTTTGTATGCTTTTCAATCAACGGTATGAATTCGGTTTACAAAACTATTTCAAAAAAATGTTAAAGGTTTGTTAATTTAAAAACAAATGTTCAAAAATGTAGATTAAAATATAAATTAAATTAAGGCAGAAGTTAAAATTTAATTTAGTTTTAAAAAACGATGATTAGACCTAAACAACGTAATTAGCCGTTATGCATAAATCGGTTTCTTAACGGTAATTTCGGCTTGAATAATTTCGGTTTTTGGGTTTCGATATAATAAAAAAGTTTTGTTTCTGTTACGGTTACAGTTGCGGTTACCAATTTCAATCGGTTAATACCGGTTACCGGTAACGGTTATGGTTACGGTTTTCAGGCCTGATTTTTACAAAAAAAGTAAGTTTAATTTAAAAACTAAAGCTTTGGATTTGTAAAACAAATTTCAAAAAATGTGTGACTTCAACTGTTTGAAAATCGTGTCGATTTCGTGTTGAAACACGCACAGCGCTGAAAAAGTATTAAAAGAGTCATCGAATGTAACCGGCATTGAATCCCGTTGCCTGGCAAGGATTCTCAGCACAGAGAAGGAACAGGAGAGACAAGAGACAGGGGGAAAGGAAGGAAGGAAGGAAAAGAATTGATGTTTATGCGGCATTGAGTGTGTGAGCGAGAGCGAGACTGAGACTGAGAGAAGCATGTGAACGAGGAAGAAGGAGAGGGGAAGGGGAACGGGGAAGGACATCGTTTTCGGGGAAGGTTTTTTTTTTTTTTGATTTTGTGAAATTTATCGCTTTTAGATAAAACGTTTTGCGCTCTAACGATACGAGCAGCAAAATGCTTGAAACTATCGCCTGAACACTGAGCACTGCAAATATTAGGAAATTTTCGCTATTTAGCCCAGTACTCAAAGTGTACAGGGGCTGATGGGATTGTGAGAGTGTCTGTGTGCACGATTTACAACTGTGAGTTTCTCTCTCAATGACTTCTAAGGATCTAAGCAGACTTCTGTCATATTTTCATATGCTTAAGTCATTATTTTTGTACATTGTGGGATAATTTTTTATACTTACAAACAAAAAAAAATTATAAGAATTTTAAAATTAAATGAGACTTAAAGTATTGTGTTTTATACAATTTTTGACAAAAAAAAATTAGTTATTGAAAGTTACAACTTGAGATTTAAATTTTTGCAAAAAAAAAAAATATTCTTGGAAAACCTGGGATTAAAACCGTAACCGTTAGCCGGAACTAACCAATTAAAACAGGTAACCGTAAATAAAACCGTAACCGGTAACCGATACTAACCGATTAAAATTAATTACCGTAACTGAAACCGTTACCAAATCAAAACATTTGTATTATATCGAAACCCAAAAAACCGAAAATACTCCAACCGAAATAACCGTTAAGAAACCGATTCATGCAAAACGGTTAATTTCGGTTTGGTCAAGCATAAAATTTAAATACGTTGTTAAGGTGGAATCAACGTTTTTTAAAACTAAATTTCATTTTTACTTCTTTTCTAATTTAATTTATATATTGAGCCCAATTAAATAAACTTTATTTTTGAAATTTTTGTACATTTCTATTCAAATTTACTTATCATGCCGGTATTTCGAAACCGAAACATGCAAAAAACCGCTCACCGTTACGTAAAAAAACACAGGAGGGAAAAATTGTGTCAATTGAACATACAGCTGCGGTCAAAATAATAGTAGTGCCTGTAATGGACTTACAAAAGCTCAAAATTTAAAGACTTTTAATTTATCCAAATTTTTTATTTAATTTTTTTAAGATACGTTATTATATTGTAAATCCATCTGAGAAATCAAAGATAGTGAACAGTTATTATTTTTCGACTTAGGAATTTTTTTCTTGTAATAGTCTGAAAAATGGGCGGTCAAAATAATAGTAGTGAATGCATTAAAAGTGGAAAAAAAGGATATTAAGCAGGAAAGGCACTTGATTTGATATTTATAATTGTTATTTGATAATTTTCTATAAATTGTATAAAAAATATTTTGCTTAGAGTTGTTACAATGGGGCGTGGCAAGCATTGCACTCCAGAAAAGCGTGCTCCTATAAAAAATTTATTTCAAAAAGGATAACGTTTAAGGAAGTGGAAAAATTTGATTAGATGATTGCCAACCATAATCAGAAACGCCATTAAGTAGTCGCCAAAATAGGATAAATGTGAAAGACCTCGATCCATGTCCAAAAGACAAGTGACAAAAGTAGTGAGGTTTTTGAAACGCGACCCTTTTGCTCCTGCAGCACTTAAAAAAAGGACTTTGGTATGGACCAAAGTGTGTAAAACATTCTTAGATGTTTGCGAAATAATAATCTGGCAGAAAGAAGCCCGTGAAAAATTCCGTTATTGAAAAAAATACCTGCCCAAAAGCGATTTCGATTTGCTAAGGATCATCTGAATTGACCCTAGAGAAATAAAGAAACCTCTAGTGGTCGGATGTGTCCAAAATTATTTTTATTACTGGTTGAGGATCTCGACAACATGTAAGGTATCCGTTAAAGTCAGAATATCAGCCCAGATTCACCTGCAGGACTATCAAACATTGTAGTATGAGAATAATAACCTGGGCGCATTTTCACATTATTGGGTCCAACCCATATAATGGATCATAACCATAATGGAAAGGCACGAACAAGTGAAAATTCTGCAGGACACTATGCTACCGTATTTTTCAGATGATATGCCGATAATTTGGAGGTTCCAACAGGACATAGACCCAAAGCATATCAGCAAATCTTCGAAAGAATAGTTCGCATAGAAAAATGTTAATGTAGTGGAGTGGTCACCACGGACCCCCGATCTGAATCCCATTGAAAATTTGTGGTCCGATATGAAGAAGGATATTGCCAAGCACCAACCAACAAATAATATTCATCTTTGGAAGATCGCTAGGAGCGCCTGGAGCTCAATACAAACAGAACGATGTAAAAGCCATGATCCGTCGTTGTAAGGCGGTAATTCAAGATAAAGGCTTCACAACAAATTATTAAATTTGTTAATTATTAAGTGCATTTCACATATCTAACCTTTTGAATAAAAAAAAGGCGGTTTTGGATCGTTTTCATCATTAATATTTTTGAATATGTTCATCACTACTATTATTTTGACCGCCCATTTTTCAGGCTATTGCAAGAAAAAATTCCTAAGTCGAAAAATAATAACTGTTCACTATCTTTGATTTCTCAGATAGATTAACAATATAATAACGTATCTTAAAAAAATTAAATAAAAAATTTGGATAAATGAAAAGTCATTAAATTTTAAGTTTTTGTAAATTCATTGCACGCACTACTATTTTTTTGACCGCAACTGTATTTTGGAAATATACTTTGTTTTCGGAATGTATAAAGTTGTAAGCAAATTCATAATGAAAAAGACATTCCATTTTCAAAAAATTAAAATTGCAGTCAAAAATGTATTTAATCAGCACTTTATTCGTATGTTACTGTGATTTGGAATTTTAAAACTATATTTTTTGGTATAGTGATTAAAATGACTCAGCTATGCGGTGTGAAAATTTCAGCTTTCTAGGCTTAACCGTTTGGCCCACACGGTGATTTTCAGTCAGTCAGTCAGTCATTTGATAAGATTATATTTTTGGTTTATCAATTTTATTACATTCAATCAATTGAAATACTGGGCACTCAACAGTCGAGCAGCGTTCTCAGTTGCCCGCTCAACAAGCGACTATGCAGTAATTTAATTAAATCTACAAAATAGGGCAACTATTTATGTATTTATGTATCGCAAGCTCGAGAGCAAAGACAAGAATGGCCAACAAATGGGCCCAGAGTGTGAGCCAAAACAAGGCGGCCAGTTCGGTGAGGGAGAGAACTCTCAGCCGGGAAAGAGAACTCTCTTCCTCATCGGATAAGGAATCGGAGTTATCATCGTCATCGTGTAGACCATCCAAGGTGTCATAGGGAATGGCCGGGATGCGGGCAATACTCTCGTCCCGCTCGTCCACAGCGCTGACATATTGCCGTGTCCAGTGCTCGAGGAATCCGTGGGAATGGGCCAGCATTATCTGATGGTTCAGGACACCCACGAGATGCGAATAGCGACGGACATTGAAGGCCAATTGTTGGGTGAAGATGCGTTCCCTCACCAAATGCAATCGCCGACTCATCGCGTGCACCTTGCGATAGTAGCCAAAGTACTCGTAGGGCGTAACTATCGCCAGACGCTGAGAGGTGCCGCTACTCTCCGCCAGTCCGCCAAACGATTGCAGCTCACTCGCCGCCAGATGGCGCAGCTGTTGCGTCTTCAACTCGGGCAGACTCTGGAGCCAGCGATCCGCATTGCCGTCCACCAAATGGATCGTATAACGCTGCGCGAGCACCTCCGCTATGGTCTGGGGCGGATTGCGCTGTGTGTCCTGTCTGAGCAGTTGGTACATGCCCGACTGGTAGGCACTCCTGAGGAGAAAGGTCCACAGCAGCCACGTCACGAACAGCAGACGGGAGGAGGATCTGCGGGGCAGCTCCGAGGACAACAGGTTGCCGCCCATGCTCAGCACCAGCAGCTGATAGTAGGCATGCTGTGGAGGAGGATTCATCGAGGAATCGTTAGGGAATTAAAATTAAAATAAAATAAAAAAAGAAAAACAAAGCATGTAATTTGGAAATAGTGATACAAGTTCATCGAGGAATCGTTAGGAAATTCGCTAAGGAATTTTAGGAATAATACTAAGAATAAGTGAAAGTTAAAATAGAATGATAAAAGGAAAACAAAGCATGTAATTTGGAAATAACAATGAAGAAGATTAAATTATTTATAGTAACCAGCAGCTGATAGTAGGCATGCTGTGAAGGAAGATTCATCGAGGAATCGTTGGGAAATTTGCTAAGGAATTTCAGGAATAATAGAAAAAGTGAAAGTTAAAAATAAATTATGTATTGTAACCAGCAGTTGATAGTGAAGATGCTGTGCAACCAGTTCAATGAGGATTCATTAGAGAATTCACAAAAGAATTTTAACAAATTTCAACAAAATTTTAAATAAAATTTCAACAAGGAAGATAAAATTATATATTTTAACGATAGTTCATAAATTTATATTGATTTGATTTTGATCGGATTTGGATTTTATTTGAGATTAATTTTGATGTGATTTTGATTTTTTTAAACTCGTTTTAATTTGATATAATATTATAATTTGATATGATTTTAAACGAATTTGAGTTTTAATTAAAATTTCGATTTGTTCGAATTGATTAAGATATCGATTTGCTTTAAACTTGATTTTGAATTAAGTTTTAATTTGATTTTTAATTCGTAGATTAGCTCGTCACAGCTGCTGAATGTGGATATCTATTCATTTTTTCAGTTATAATGAAATTCTATCAGTTTAAAAACTGCTGCATACTTTTAGGCGCTTGCGTAGCTTAGAATCTTTAAACAGTCATAACTTTAGCTAAATTCATCCGACTTTGATGCAATTTGAAATTGATAAAATTGAAGAATTATAATTATTTGTCGATTTTAGAAATTTTATAAAAATAACTCGTATTTTGTGATCAGAATAAAGAGACAATAATTAGATTTATATTTAAATTTAGATGAACTTATTTTCAATTAAAATTATACAAATTTAATATATGAATAAATAAATATTACAAAGTACAGTCGAACTTCCCTAACTCGAATCACCATTATCCACGAAAAAAGTTCGAGTTAGGGAGACTTCGAGTTGGGGAAGTAGAATTGCATGAAATTTGCCTAGTATTGCCACTCGATTTTGTTCGAGTTAGAGAAACTTCGAGTTAGGGAAGTTCGACTGTATTCCTAAAAATGTATTATTGGAACTAATCTGATGTTAACTATTATTTGCACAATAAGTACAGGGTCAATCACAGTCTGGTTTGTTTTAGAATTGAATGCTTAAATGTTTACTCACCTGGCAATACCTTCGATGGCATCGCTGGTACAGCCAAATAAAGAGGAAGCTCAAAGCCAGAATGAGTCCGATGCCCTGCCACAGATGCGGATGAAAGGGAAACGCGAGTTTCTCGTACGCCGAGTAGGCACTGGGCAGATTCGTCACCAGCATAATGTGACTCATGAAATAGTAGGTCGACTGGGAATAGGGCATCTCGTGGGCAGCACCGCCATCTCGCGGCTTGTAGTGGAAACCGCCAAGGGCATAGTCGGCGCTCCTAAAGATCTGTTCAACGAATTCATAATATTTGAAATTCATATTCATATAGTAAAGGGAACAACTCTTAGCTATCGATAGAATTAAATTATGAAATTGTTGATACCCTGTAATTATTAAGTCATGTATATCTTTATTGTACATTCAAACTACTCTGCCGTGATTTACTTATGCTGGAAATACCAAAAAATAAACATACAGCAAATACAAAACTTAAGTGGATTCTTTGGTAATTTTCGTTGTTTTTATACCCTGTGCTCATTCGAAATGGTATATTGGTTTATTTTAAGCTTGTATCATAACTATTAATTATTTTCTATTGACATTTCAAAATTGTAAAGAATGCACATATCAAAATACCATAAATTATGCCCGTTTCTCAAAAAAAAAACTGAAAGGGTATATAATTAACGTTATCTATTATTATAAGCTATTATACCACTAAATCGCAACAAGATTGTACAAACAGAACGTTAGTTATGGCTGATTTAAGCTTCAAGCAATACAAGTGCCTAAAGGTATGCAATAAATTATTTAAAAAAATTTTAAAAAAAGAATAATGGTTTTCCTAAAGTCGGAATTTTCAATAATTTCAATTCAATATTGAAATTAAAACATTTTACGGCTTTTTATATACAGCTAAAAAAATAAGAAGTTTTCTGTTTAAATTTATGCATTTTTCGATATTTGTTGTATGTACTTATTTATATTATTTCTTATACAAACCAAATAAAAAGACTTTTGAATATTTCGAAAATAAGCGTTTTACTATGCTCGAATTGAAATATAAGTATTATTCCGATATTAATTATTAATTTTCGTTACCTGTTCGAATATCCAGCCGGTGTCGTTGAAAGTCTCGCGCACCTCGGACTTGTTCAGCCAATAGATGCCGACCGAAAAGTTCAGATTGTCGGCCATGAACTGGAGCAACGCACCCTCGATGCCGACGAAGGCGCCGTCGGGACGGCGGACGAGGTAGGGCATGTCCGGCCAGGTGGCGCAGGTGAGAGTGCAGCCATAGAAGTTGCCCAGTTTGGCGGGAAAAAAGACATCAGTCGACCATTTACCCCCAGGCAGCTCGAAATGATTCACAACACTGGAACGCAATCTGTCACCTGCATTGATTGATTATTTTTAAGAAAATAAAGAAATCAAGAATAAAGTGAAGCGGCTCAATAATTAAACTGGTTTATACTGTCTATTATCAAATTTATTGTACCATTAAAAAAAATATATGAAAAAAAAATAATATAAAATGAAAAAAAATAAACAATTTAAAAAAATTAATAAAATAAAATTAACTTCACCTGGACAATTGTGTTTTGGATTCAAGCTAATGGCAAAGCACTTAGCTCAACAGTAGAACTGATTATCTTTGCATATAATATTAACTTATTAAATTAATTTTTCATATAAAAAAACTAAGTAAAAAATTAAAAAAACAAGTTAGAAATTGAAGAAAAAATATCTGAGAAAGTAGCTTAAAAATTGTGCTTATTGTATAATATAAAATTAAAAAAAATGTATTATTTTACCTAAAAAAATTTTTTTTGTGATCAGAATAGTAAAAATAAACACTTAAAATTCAAAAAAAAAAAAATTTAAACAAATAAAAATTATTTTTATAAAAATAATAAAAATTGTTTAAAAAAAATGTTCCTGTAAAATTTTGTTTTGAATTAGAAAATAAATTAACATTTAATTTCTATAAAAAATCAGAAAATCACCTGATTAATATTGTATAAGTATAATGTTTATAGTCTTAATATATTTTTACAAAAATTAAATAGCTTGTATTTGGGATAAGAATTTAAATTGACTTGATATAAAAAAAAAGGAAAAATAAAGAAAAATTTGGACATGAACAATAAAACTTATTATAATTTTAAATAATATTTAATAATATTTAAATAAATAAATTTTATTAAAATCAAATTATTTGTATTTATTTAATTAGACAGATAGACATACATAAAATTTTATACATTTTGTATATAATTTGTATATACATTTTAATATAAAGATTTAAAATTTAATTTGTTTTATAATATTCTTATTTAGATTGAAAAAAAAATGTTCTTTCACTTTTTTTGTTGATAAAAATTGAAAAAAAACTTTTATTTAATAATTTATATTTAAAAAATTGTTTACCTGGACAATTGTGTGTGGTGTGCTTGGAGCTGAAGGGGAAGTAGCTCAGCAGCTGAATGATTTGTGGCTTCTGCTCGGGGTGCGGACGCAGCAGGCCGACATTGAGAACGCTGAGCTGCCAGAGTAGTTGCCAGAGTTGCCGGAGTTGGTGCAGGTCTCGAGCTGATTGCTGCGGTTGCAGTGGCAGTGGCAGCATGTAGATGAGCACATAGGACAGATTGCTGGTGGCATTCTGGCCGGCGTAGAGGCGACGCAGGGCGTGAATGTCGTCGACAAGCAGGAGAACCGCATGCTTATACGGTTTATACTCCAGCTGCCCTTGATGGGACAGACGCAGGGGCTGCGGGGCGGGATGTTGCTGCTGCTGTTGATGGGCGAGCAGCTCGTGCAGCAGCTGCAACAATTGTCGACGCGACGACAGCGCGCTGTACTCAACATGGACATCGAGTGTGTTGCACTCGGACATCTCCGACTGTTGCAGCACCTGCGACAATGCCCGGGACAATGCCGATGGGGCGGAGGACAATGGGAAGGACATCATGTCCACTGTTGCCACCGCAAACTGACACTGCAACAACAACAGCAACAGCAACAACAACAGCAGCAACAACTTCAATTCAACAACAACTAGCAACTTATGACAACAACACATGACTTCTTGACTTCTTGACTTCTGGCCGCCGCATTGCCAACTGACTGACTGAGAATTTGAATTTTGGCTTTCACGCCAACGACGTCTTGGCCGTCCCCTTGCCACGCCCCCCTTTTGTAATATAGCCCTGGGGAAATCTGTTTAATGTGTGTTTAATGCGCCTAATAATCACAGCTGCAGTGCATTAGACTCTAAGCATCATTATCATTAACCATTTGATTAGCATGTGAAAAAAAACGCATTAAAAACAAGCGACAAAGGCTATAATCGTATTACCGACTATAGAATATCCGTTACTTATTTAAATAAACAGAAAAAAAGTATTGCA